>CM060955.1:108584188-108687238 GCA_030765055.1 Mantis religiosa | reverse complement strand
AAGAAGAAGAAGAAGAAGAAGAAGAAGAAGAAGAAGAAGAAGAAGAAGAAGAAGAAGAAGAAGAAGAAGAAGAAGAAGAAGAAGAAGAAGAAGAAGAAGAAGAAGAAGAAGAAGAAGAAGAAGAAGAAGAAGAAGAAGAAGAAGAAGAAGAAGAAGAAGAAGAAGAAGAAGAAGAAGAAGAAGAAGAAGAAGAAGAAGAAGAAGAAGAAGAAGAAGAAGAAGAAGAAGAAGAAGAAGAAGAAGAAGAAGAAGAAGAAGAAGAAGAAGAAGAAGAAGAAGGAGGAGGAGGAGAAGAAGGAGGAGAAGAAGAAGAAGGAGGAGAAGAAGGAGGAGAAGAAGGAGGAGAAGAAGGAGGAGAAGAAGGAGGAGAGAAGGAGGAGAAGAAGGAGGAGAAGAAGGAGGAGAAGAAGGAGGAGAAGAAGGAGGAGAAGAAGGAGGAGAAGAAGGAGGAGAAGAAGGAGGAGAAGAAGGAGGAGAAAAGAGGAGAAGAAGGAGGAGAAGAAGGAGGAGAAGAAGGAGGAGAAGAAGGAGGAGAAGAAGGAGGAGAAGAAGGAGAATGAGAAAGTTTAAAAAGAGGAGAAGATAAGCAAGTGTACCATATAGAGAGGATTATTATTGACTTCAACAAAATGTTCTTTCGTCACTTTGATGCAAGAAATTTAGTATAATTAAGGATCTTGATAACCTTTAGGACCTTCTAAGCCATGAGTAATTCAGTTACTTGTTTCGAAAATTGGTTTGGAGAGAAACTATTGTTACTAAAACAAACGATTGATGTTTTCACTTTTTCCTCAAACTCTTCTATCAGTCCAATAAAACGATTCTTTTGTAAATGTTTACTTGAATCACACTTAAAGTATTTAGCTAGAATCAGGCTATACACTTCTATAGCATTTTACTTTTCTTTCTTTACTTTCTTTATTTTTTGCTTTTCTTTTTACTCTTTCAGGGGGTTGTAATCACAACTCCGATTTGCAATATCAATAATAAGTAAAATGCTATGATTTAGACCTGAATAAATAATCTTCAACTATAGAGAAAAACTAATTACATTATTTTTCAACCTTCCAGTTCCCAAAACATATCAGATTGTGATTAACTGTTCCAAATTAACAGCAAAGTAGTGTTTTTCACAACTGTTTATATTTATGTATAGTCGAACCGGTAAGATACACTTACTTTCACTTAGATTCATTGACAACTGTAACGATATACTTGTAATATTCATACATAGGAGACCCTGTCAACTGAAAATCCAATCACGTATAAGAATAAACATATAGAGTTAACAAAGTGTCAATATCAGGCTGCTACTACTACTGCTTCAAAGTTAAAAAATATTAAAGGTGAAATGTATAAATAATATTCAAGATACACGAGTGTATTCTGTGTTCTCTTATGATATTATCAATTATGAGAGAACGTTGCTTCCGTCTGTATTCGTTGGAGTCAATATGGATGCATGTTATTTCCGGCTGTTACGCCGCGGTCTGCCGTTTCGTCCACAACTGCGGTGGACATGTCGATGGTGCGGTCGAAGCCTCATCGGGTTGCGCTGCGCAATGCAACTAATGGCACGAAGTGAAATAATAAATAAATAGTACACGTTGAATAGAGATTTCAATATAAAACGGATTTTGAGACCTAATGAGATTTTATTTTAGGAGTGAGTGAGTGAGTGAGTGAGTGAGTGAGTGAGTGAGTGAGTGAGTGAGTGAGTGAGTGAGTGAGTGATGTGAGTGAGTGAGTGAGTGAGTGAGTGAGTGAGTGAGTGAGTGAGTGAGTGAGTGAGTGAGTGAGTGAGTGAGTGAGTGAGTGAGTGAGTGAGTGAGTGAGTGAGTGAGTGAGTGAGTGAGTGAGTGAGTGAGTGAGTGAGTGAGTGAACGAACAGTATAACTCAAAAACCGTGTATTACTTTTAGGGAAATTTTTAAACAAAGTATCCTTATCCAAGTAAACTCTGCATGGAGAAATTTTATATCGATTTTGTATGTTTTATAAATAAATTTGAGGTATAAGTGTATTTTATGTGTAGAACTGAGAAGATTGCTTATTTCTAATGGAAAGATAGATAAAACCATAGAGACCATAGAGCCAACTTTCGGGAGACGACCATCTTGGCAAAATGCGACAATTACTGGGAGCGTAGAGTTAAGGAGGCTTTGGCCATTTCCTCCGAGAGGAGCACGCTTAATCGTGATGCTGAATTTCAGTTCAGTTCCTCTTGGAAACCGGCCTTAAAATGGAAATCCGTTGACTTAAGAAGCACAGACCTATACAGCTTGATCATCAAGTTAAGTAGTTAGGTTTCTTTGACCCAATTAATGTTCTATTCTCACGCCATCTCCTGACCTGGCATTTAATTTATTTAAAACAGTCTTTTGTTCAGTGATGCGAATATTGATAGTGTTTTGTCTTTGTTTATATTTGTGTTATATCTAGTCATGCATTCATGGTTGTAACATTTATTAAAATATCCTGATGATGGAAGCTATGTGCGCTCCGGAAACATTGATTTGTAATCATCTTTTCACCTGGATTGTTTCACGTGGAAATCTCGAACATGCACACATTAAGTTCCTTAACACTATTCAACATCCCTCAAAACAGATTATGTTCTCCAAGCAAAGAGTGCTTGGTGTGAGTACGGTGTGAGTGCTACAACTTGCGAAATATAAACATGGGATAAGGCAGCCCGAACGGAACTTGCGCCTTACATCTTATGCAACTAGCAAGGCTTCAAAGCGGAACGTATAGTATACGGCCCAGTCGCACACCTGTTACTTTAGACAAAAAGGTTCGCTGAAATCTTAACATGTGATTAGCGCATAACTATTCAACAAGAAATAAGTACATTCTGGAGCAAAGTTGAACGCCACGATGGAGGTAACAAAGCATCGAAGATTTACCCAGTGTACAGTTCGTATGAATTTTTTTAATGATGTGAACATTATGGCCTGTTGTATTAATTTGAAACAGTTTCGCATCTGATACTCGAATTTTCGAAGTCCCTAATTTGATTCCAAGTAGACTGTAATTTTTGGGAGGGGAATCGTTCCTGGTTGGTAGAAAAATTCTGAGATGCATTATATTAATCATGTCCCCTTATCATGTTTCATGTTAATTCTCTTTGATACAAAAATATAGTGGAGAGCCTATTATCCGATGATGCAGAGGAACTCTTCGGGAAGGAGTGAGGAGAACTAAGAATAATCCACAGTTACTGACTGACAGAAATACTCATAACTTCTTATCACAACTATTTTCAATGGTCAACAAGGTGGCTAAATTTGCAACGCTTAATGAACAAAAGAGTCAACCCTTTCTGATGGGGTTGGGGTAACTCAGGGTAGCAGCTCTAACACTATCCTTGTCCTGCGAGGCATCCTTAAAACTTCTAGTCAATCTGGCTGACTCAGTTGGTTATGTTGTTGTTGTAATTTACCTCCTCCAATGTTTAGTCATATTAGGCGATAAATGAAAAGGATGAAATCATACTCAAATGAGTCCAGGGTCTAGAGCTTAATTACCTGAAATTCATGTTTGAGGATAAGGGAAAACACCCGGAAAAATCTTATCCACGTAACTCGCCCTGACCAAAATTCGAACTCGCGATCTCTTGCACGAGAGGCAGACACGCTACCACCCACGCTAGAGACGCTAGGTCAGACGCTGCTCTATTGATCCCGAGATCAGGGCTTCAAACCCGACTCAGGACATCGTTTTAAGTGTGCTAAAAGGTAATGGCTTATTAGTAGCTTTATGGCATGTAAAAAATTCATGCGGGATAAACTTTCGATATACCGGCGATCCTGATATGATTCTGAAAATCCACATGGTTAAAATAATATATATATATATATATATGTGTGTGTGTGTGTTTATTTTTAAAGCTTCAATAAGAAGTTATCTTAACGAACAGCTTCAGAAAGTTGGACATTGGGTTAAGGCTTTGTGAAATCAGAACGAGAAATTACCTAAACGTTGGAGTGATGATGATTATCCAGTGTCGAAAGACCAAGCATTCGGACAGCGGGTGATGTATAAGACGATATAGTTCACTCCGTGAAGCTATCTGTTTTGTCATTACATATGGAACAGGCTCTCAGAGGCACATCTTCGTGGGCAGAAGTGAGCCTATGATGTGGCGGGTACTGTCGGCGTCAGATTGTAATGTGTAGAAACATTAGGTACCCCGCCTATTGACCCTTAAATTCTACAAGCTGGAGGTTTCCAGAACTACAACAGGAGATTTGTACATAATGGCAGAAATCCTCTTCCATTTCTTGAAAACCATGGCCATATCGTTTAATATGATAATGAACATGGAAACAAAGAATTATAACTTGATGCGAAATAACCCAAATTAGCCAACCCAATGAGAATAAGAGTATTTTGTTGTTGCGTTTATGCTAGATATTCTTGGTCCTTAGGGCTACATAATAATTGTCTTCTAAGCATAAGAAAAACCTAGAAAAAATTCTTATGCGGGTAACTCAGTCCAAACGAGATTCGATCTAGAGGTCCTTTGAATGTCAGACAGAGAAGCTAACCCCACAAAAACGGAAGTAAGCAAAGTCTTTGTACCGTAGTTACATGTAGATTTTTAGTTTATTTTTTTATTTATTTCTAGTCTCGAACTTCGTATTTAACCACTGCTTTTATTGCTGCAAAAGCTTCAGTTGTTATGTTTTCTTCTTGGAGGGGGGGGCTGAGCTATACTTTTCGATTCTTTTTTTTTTTTTTTTTTTTTTTAGTGTGGTGAAATTTTCACGGGCGGCAAGGATGGCATTATGCTTAAAGGAAGAGTCTTGGAACTGAAAGTGTTACTGAAAAATTATGGTATATCCCATCTCTAAATCACATACCTTCAGAGCTTTGAGCTCCAAATAATATAATATAAACTAATATTACAGTTAAGTATTCTTAAAATCTAAATTTAAAACTGGAACCCTTGAAGCGAAAAACAAATATTAGCGCTTTTTGTAAGAAATTATTTGGGTTGTTTAATGATTGGACTCAGATGAATAAAGCATTTCCCATCTAGTATTGTACATTGAAATCTCGAAGCAACGAAGCTGTTTTTTATCCCTTTTCAAAGACTGATAGTCCCCATCAGAATAATAATGATGGATCCGCTGTTTGGTGGGGTTCCCTACCTCCCCTTCCCCTTGCTGCTTTGTCATCACTTTGGACTGACATGACTCATCGTGTGCCCAATCAATATCCCGGTGTTATTTAGCATCTGATGTCGATATACATCCTTGTCTACATCTTTATTCCATTGCCTGCGTCAAATACAGGAAGGATAAGTGACTGTGTTGCGAATTTTCTGCATTTTATTTATAGTAGTATGTTCGATCCACAAATTCGATTTGGAGATTATTTGGGATCATCTGAGTCTAAAACGAGCATCTGGGAAATCTATGTTTGCATTAGGACACACTTTTAAGTAATATAGGGTAAAAACTTTCAGGAAATTTCATCTATAAATATATTATTTAGAAAAATAACTCCTGTTCCTTTAATTTTCTAGCGCCGTAAGGAATTGGGAGATGTAAAACAGTCAAAAAATTACATTGAAATATACGTATCAACATAAACATTAATTTAAGTTGTGTATACTAAAAAATTAGGGATAGTATTGCATTTCACTCAAAATTTGATATCGAGATTTTAGTGGAAATACACCAACAAGCAAGCACCTCTGAATCCAAGAACAAAGATATTTAGAAAAAAGTCCTCGAGTGTAGGATGTGTGAAAAACGTAACTCAAAAATTTAATATCGGATTAATACCAAATTTTATTTTTAAATCCACCAATTTTCAAGGATGTGACTTGAAAATTTTCAATAAAATCCCTCACCCCAGGGTACCATTTAAAACGATTATGATGAAATATAGGTAGTTTCATGAAAAATGAAGCTTTTATCTTGAATTTTAAGTTTAAGTCCTCATACGTCCTTTGGATTCTCGATAGGTAACTTTTACAGAACTCGGAAATCAGAATAGAGAGATAAAATCTTAATGCATAAAAAATGCAAATCTCGTTAAAACAGACAACTAATAAAATAAGGTCTGAAGCTTTCCTGGCGTAGAATACGCTCACTTTCTTCTCGAGCAGCCAACCAGGTGAAAAGAGGTTATATACCAATGTTTCGGGAGTGTGCATCTCTCCCATCATCAGGATATTACGATATTAGAGCCAATTTTCGGGAGACGACCATCTTGGCAAAATGCAACAGTTACTGGGAGCGGAGAATTAAGGAGGCTTTGGCGATTTCCTCTGAAAGGAACACGCTTAATCGTGATGCTGGGTTTCAATTCAGCTGCTCTTGGAAACCGGTCTTAAAATGGAAATCCGTCGAATTAAGAAGCAAAGATCAGTACAGCTTGATAATAGAATTAAGTAGTTACGTTTCTTTGACACAATTTTCTATACTCACGCCATTTCCTGACCTGGCATTTAATTTACGGAAAACAGTCTTGTGTTCAGTAATGCGAATTTTGATAGTGTTTTGTCTTTGTTTATAGTTGTGTTATATCCAGTGTTTCATTAGTGGTTATAACATTTTATAAATATCCTGATGATGGGAGAAAAGCACACTCCCGAAACATTGATATCTAATCATCTTTTCACCTGGTGGCTGCCCGAGAAGAAAGTGAACAGATAACTAATTTTCCATATATTTTTGTGAGATGAATTATTTTGGAAATATTTCTTGGAATTCAACTGAGTTTTTCAAAACTGATACCTTTCTCAAATGGGAAGTCGTCATTCAGCTTATTTTTTAACTCTTCAGATTCCAAACATAGCAACCAGGTTTTAAAGAGAGCTGACCATCGCTTAAAGTCTACTACATTCCCATATTCTCCTTGCCCCTACAAAGTTAGCAATAAGATAAGTTTATTTGTAGTAACATTAAGTAGATAGATGAGTAAGCCTTTGTAAGAATAGCTTTCCGTATAGAGGCTGTGGCATTATACTTCGGTTCCCCACCAGATGTATCCGGTTTCGATTCCAATCTTGGGGGTGCGAATTTTAAGTCCCGGGTATAGGGTATAGTATATAGGGTATATAACTTTTTAACCGTATTTTTATTGTTTCCGTTTAATTTAATATCAGTTTTCTATAGTTTCACACATATACACTATACACATAAACACCCATGCCCAAGGTGGGACTCTACGCGGCGGAACGCTAGAGACATAAGCTCTAGCGACCATGGCTACGAGGCCCGGTTGAACATCGTGATGCATTTGAGGTACTGCAATAGGTAGCTGCCTGGCCTACGAAAGCCAACTTTCGGGCTGAGGGGCCGAGATTCTAACCACATCTATCCGTGTCGGTTGGATGATCGCCCAGCTCTACTCTGCGTATGGGCCCGAGTCGAGCTGTACGCTGTGGATTATGTATTATTTATTATATATAAGAATAGTTTTTCAAGAGTGGAGAAACCCATGCAAGTGCAGCACACATTTTCTTCAAAATTTTATGAAACATACTTTAATATGTTACATTTGGAGTTCATTTTATGTCAAAGCCATAGCAAGACAATGCCGTTCAACAATTAGCTCTCGTTTCAGCTGGATCTAAGTCTCTGTAACTTAAAAAACTGCTCAAACAATTCGCTTAAAATTATGTAATATATTTCCCTGGACCAACAAAATGTGCCTTCGTTCTTTCCATCTTTCTTTATTTTCAGAAGGATTCCATATCACCTTGCTGTATGAATGAAACAAATTTCAAGCATCGCAAATAATAGTTATTTATGGGACTTGCGAAGTAAGTTATGTTTACTAGCGAGTGAAAAATTTAACGACCGAGGCGTTAGCGCCGTGGCCTTTAATTTCAAGAACATGATAAATATCAAAACTCGCTGGTGCCATCGTAATTTTATCCCTTACCTAAGAAAAAAATCGACTTGAATTATGAATTACAATTGTAGATATTGTATGTTTATTTCTTGTATGTCAGATAACTAAAGAAAAATTGAACATCAGACTAAGCCTTCTACGAGGTAAGCGACAGTCAAGGAGGTTATAATGAAATGTCTTTGACATTATATTAGATTGGGTGTTACTGAAGAATAATGTATTTTTGTCTCGCAAATTCTGCTTGACCTGCTGTATTTGGTAGAAATAATTCGACTCTGTGCAGAGATTATCATGTCTGCTATAAAAGGCCTACTTTTCAGTAACAAAAGTATCGCGTAATGATGTGTCTTTTTTCTTATGGTCACGGATGAAACAATAAATGATGTTAAATTCTTTGTGAAATTGAAATTCTTGGTTTTGGTGATTTAGTATAAACAACCAGAAGCTGGGCCGCCGAAAGTAGTATGATTATACTCGTACACCCAAAGCGGATATTAAAGTGAATGATATACATGTGGACTTAAAATGCACAGCGGCTACATAGTAACTTTTATTTCTCTAATTTTTAACCCAAAAGTTCTGGTATCATTGTTGTTGTTACTATATTAAGGTTGTATCGAAAACGATATATGGATAGAGAATCGAGTCTCACGTGTAATTTTAAATGGCCGTACAGCAGGAGTATTGTTAGAAACAATAAAACTTCAATAGAATTGTAAGTATTAAGTTTCAAAATGTTTATAGTTTTAATGAATCTACCATATACCTATAGCAAAGAACAATGAATTTCGCTCCCCCAAAAATACTAAATCCAAATTTCTTTACAAAGGCGTACTTTAAGGTTGTTTTGAACCCAGAAAGAGCTTTTCTGGAAAACAAATCCCTGTGAGTATATATCTGTTTGAGCAGCTTAACTCAAAAACGAGAATACGGGGCAAAAAGCAAAGTTGATATTCATATTCAGGATCCTAGACACGAAGATTTCTCAAGAAATATCCTCCACAAATAACCTTTGGACAAACATTTTTCGAATGCTATAATTTTTTTGGAAAAGTGGCTAATAATTTTGAAGAGATTTACATACAAAATGTAACATATATTTTGAATGTAAATTTATATTGAGGAATTAACCCTTAAAGGATTAGGGATTAATTCCTCAATATAAATTTACATTAAAAATATTCGGCGATAAAGATCCTGGTATTTAAGTACTTACAATAGTAAGTCGCCACAAATGTTTATCTCGAATATGAGAACGCTAAGTGGTCTACCGGGAAAATATAATGAGTCATTTGGAGAATTTAATATCAGGACGGCACGTTGGCCATGGTAGCTCAAGAGTTAAGAGCGACTGGACGGAAACCAGGAGATCCGTGGTTCAAATCCCGGCCGTGGCATTGAATTTTTCAGTTGGCTCTAATTAATATATTTTGAATTTTCTTAAAATACCCTGAGAAGTCGGCATCCTTTGGAAGTTCTATTATGTTCTTTTATAAGTGGAGAACGTTAAAAGATAGATGGAAATATACTACACAGCAGTGTGAATTTTTTTTAATTTACATCCTCAACTGTTAAGTCATTTCGGACAATGAATAAAATGGGTGAAATAATGCTCAAATGAGCCCAAGGTCCATAGACCTTAGAGTCACCCGACATTCGTCTTTCAGGATACGAGAAAACCCCGGGGAAAAACGTTATCCAGGTAACTCACCCTGACCAAGATATGAACTTGGGACCTCTCGAACGTCATTTTGAACGCCATTTTCGTTAGTATTTGTTGGAATTGTTCAATAATTTATCATCAAGTACTGTCGATATTTGTTTCTTGCGTTGGTATGGATAGATTTTAAGACTGGCATCTAGCGTCTAGTTCTTAAACATTCAGTTATCAGTATTCCCCTTGTATCTATCAAAAATGTGTAAAGGTTTATTTCGATAATAATCAAAGCATATAAAAATAAGCTTTCGTAATAATAGTTTATATATTCAATAATAAATGATTCAAGATAGAGGAATTCATATGAGTGTAACATACCAGTTTCTTGTGCTTTATTAAAATATTAGTTTTTCACATCATTTCAAATAGGTATATGTCTCCATACAGGAGGCTGAAATGTTTACAAATGTGTCAATTTCATATTACTGTTTTATTACTACTACAGTTTTTTTTTTTTTTTTTAAATTTGTGTCCTCCAACACTAAGTCATATCGTAATGGGTGAAATTATGCTCAAATGTGTCCAGGGCCCATGGAGCTTAGAGCTACCCGACATTCGTCTGTAAGGATAAGGGAAAACCCCGGGAAAAACCTTATCCAGGTAACTCACCCTGACCGAGATTCGAACTCGGGACCTCTTGAACGTGAGGCAGATATGCTACCATCTACGCTACCGAGGCGGGCACTAGAGGGGGAAGCTTCCACCTTTCTTATTAAATTGTTTCTAATTCGACCAATTTCCTCTTCAACGTGACGCTCGTGGTGTAAGCTACTACAATTAATGAGTCATTAGGCCATTAACTTTCCCAATGAAGTCCAAACGTTTGACAAGATGTACTTTTCCATAGTTGTAAAACATGAATACGTTTTCCGGTCATGTGGACATGTAAAGCAAAGTCTCAACCACAAATTGAGTTTGTAAGAACATTTTTCCAGACAATGGGAACCTTCCTGAGGCTATATTCGGTAGCTTGCAGTCGCCAGTTAGTTTCCTTTGTAAGTAAGAGATACGTGTTCTTTTGTATACAGGCAAAGCTTAAGGGTAGTAAACAAAGGTTTCAGAGGAACGTGCCTTATCTTTTATAAGCATCAGGTTAGCGTGAGAATACTTGTGTTCCAAAATAAGAAAATAGAAATCAGAGGAAAATATATTTCAGAAACCAATAAGAAAAGACATAAAATATGTGTTTGTGCACAAATAATATTAGAACCGTTTTTCAAATGATTTATACTCGATCCAGCCTTAGAACCGGACTGGTAAACAAAACATTTTGTATCCCTCCGCTTTAGGCTCATGTTTGTGTTGGCCATGAGGAACAAATTGTTCAGTCATGTAGAGGAGAGGTGAACAGTGCTGCATAGATGTAGAATTAAAATAAACTAAAACTTTCTTTAGTTTTTCTATGCATATATTGTAGTACTTCATATTAATCAACAGTTTTAAATTATGCTTCATTAACATATAGGTATCTTAAACATTTGCAGGTATGCTTTGGTTTCCAGTGTCGCGGTTAGTTAATGACGTCATGCGTTTACATCAAGATTGGTTTTAAAATTGGAGTGATTAAATATGGTTCCAGAATTCAACAGAGCGGGGTGGCTCAGGTGGTTTCGTCTGTGGCCCACATTTGGGACGTCAGGGTTCCATTCACATAGTGGGCTACCTGACCCATGGGATTTTATGGGGTTTTCTCGGGTTTCTAGACAAATGCTGGGTAGGTTAATTACATGCCCCGAATTTCTTGTCCATCCATCTCATTTCCATTATCACTGCACTTCATCTCTCATCTGGTGGTCTCTTTCAGGCTATCTTGCCGCTGCATGGCAAGATGATATGCTCCTGGTAAACATTTCCTCTTCCCGTATAATGGTCTCCGGTCTCCATTCGACCTTTTGGGCCGTTTCAGGATCATGAAGAGTGGGAGATATGCCTGAGGTTCTACTCCCATTAGTCCTGTAGCCGTAGGACCAGAACCCGGGCTTCTCAGATTTTTTTACCATAGGACAGTACCTATTTTATAAACTGCCCCCGCCCCGCTGCACACGGCAGACAGGACGGAAGTGGATACGCCACTTACGTGCCATTCCAAAAAGGACCGGCTACCAAATAGCTTTGGTAGGACCGCCGGTGGTCTAGCACACCAGCTACTAGCTCTGCAGGCTAGTACCCGGGACTTATTAGACAACCCTCTACCCCCTCCGGGCGGCCGTAGCCTGGCCGGAGGTACCCAATTTCCCGTGGGTGTAGGGAACACACTGCCCCCTCGAGTCCAACCCAATCCGAACAGCTCCCATTCAGGGAGGGGCTCGAATGTGCGGCCCGAGGTTCCTCTAGTAGCGTCAAAGGTACCACGAGTGCTACGGGGATCTCAGCGCTCGCACCACGGCAGCTGTAGGGGACGGATCCCCTCCCGATGTCATTTGAACTGATCTGTCAGGGAGTATCCAACTGGTTAATTGTAGGGACCTTGCCCTCTGTACTGCCGTGGCTCCTTGGGACGGCCACCATCTGTCTCCTCTCACCCCATCCTTCCTTCCTGTAGTATCTCACCTTGGGGCATAGGTACAGTAGACCAAGTTTTGGACCTCTGTACCGAGTCCCAGAATTCAAATTGTAGGCACATGTATTACGTTATTATGTATTATATTATGTAAATAGACGTGTTTAAGGTACACAGGGTTGACAGACAGCTTAATTCAGTAGTCTGAAGTATCTATATTAGACATGTAACCTAGACGTGGAGTGGCCGCGCCGTGGCTCACTGGTTAGACCGCTTGGCTTTCACCAAGGCGGCCCGGGTTCGATCCCAGGCGACTGCAAAGTGAGATTTGTGGTCGACAACACGGCGCTGGGGCGGGTTTTCTCCGACATCTCCGGTTTCCCCCGCAATCTCATTCCACCGGTACTCCATCTTCATCTCATGTATCATCAGTGTCATCGCCTGCGATGCCGTATGTAGTAAAAGCGGGCGTTAAACACTACACATTACACATAGATTTGGAGTACCCGTTGAGAACAAAGTTTACACTGAAGAGTTCCAGCATGAGATCACGAATGTATAAATATAATGCATAGTTGAATTTGTATCGAGCTTCACAATAAAGTATGAGGTATTTGAAAAGTCTTGGTTGATTGGCCAAGATTAATTTTCGGTTTTTCGTCATTTTCTCTAGTCATAAGTTAATACGGGGGTGGTTTTTTTCTGTTACTAGATATTAGTATTTCTAGAAGACTATTTCCTTAAATTTACATTTTAAAACAATGATGTATAAGAGCTTTTTAAATGCTTATTTTTTCTAATTAGTTTCAATGTATCTTCTTTTTAATTTATACCACACCTTTAAACACAATACTCATATCGCACTAGTTTGTTTAGAACAAATATTTTACAGTAAGTGGTGTTAACTCGTACACAAGAAATTGGGGACGAGAAGCATAAGTAGATTACTGCAATAGACAAGAAAGAGAAGGCTTGGCATGAATGAGAACAGGAATAATATTTCTAAGAGGGATAAGAGGTGGGGAAAAGGGAATTTGTGAAGTGTGTGGGGGAAAAGAAAGCATAGAACACTATGTAACAGAATGCAAGGAGGTTGCAATATGGAGAAAAAAGGTTTGGAAAGAAAAGTGGGAGAAAGTAGAGAAGATGATAGTAGCTATAAAAATGTTAACGGGCAGGGAGGAAAAGAAGGTAAGAAGTATTGGTGAGTTCTTGCAGAAAGAAAAGGAAAAAATGGGTCAGAAATCTAAAAAATGTAAGAAAGGAAGAGGAGGGGAAGAAAGGGACTAATTAAGTAAACAAGGACGTATGGAGGCTAAGAGCTACCTGGCAGAGCAGAAGACCAGGATGTCATGCAAGCCAAGTTATCAACAAGGTAACGAAAAATAAATGTAGCCAAAAGATGTAAATTGTAAAATTTTGGAATATGCACAATAAATATATCATATCAACTCGTACACAGATGCCCATCTTGGTAGCGTAGATGGTAGCGTGTCTGCCTCACGTTCAAGAGGTCCCGACTTCGAATCTCGGTCAGGGCGAATTACCTGGATAAGGATTTTTCCGAGATTTTCCCTTATGCTGATAGACGAATGTCGGATAACTAAGCTCTATGGACCCCGGACTCATTTGAGTATCATTTCACCCATTTCATTCATCGTCCGATATGACTTAATGCTGGAGGGTGTAAATTACAACAACAACAAAAACTCGTACACAGATGATTTTCTTTAGGTTTTATAAATTAATTCACTCTCACAATTATCTTCCAGGATATAGATAGAGAACAATTCCCACCGTTCCAGCCAGGAATACACTGGTACCTCCCACAAGGTCTTATGAGATTCAAACATAACCTCGTCTCATGCCGTATAAAATGAAGTAAAACTTAGCAATTGGAAGTTATATTACAATGTGTCTAATATACGATTCGTATTTATACAGTATAAAAATCAAAACGATATTCGGGTTTCGAACCTTTGTAGGTCTAGCTCCTGCATGTCTATAACCACTCCGTTATCAGTGCACGTTTAGTAACTGAGAATCAATTATGAGAGGATTCAGTAGAAGGAAGCTAAAGAGACGCGCTCCATGACACCATTGTAAACCGACCATGGAAACGACGTGGCCTTAGAAAAATATCGCTTCCAGAGTCTGTTCCTTTTTTTTCCAAACAGTGATCAATATTAGGAGTTCCATATGTGAATGTTTATGAAAAATAATACAGAAAACAATATTTTTGAGACTATAAATAAAATTGGTTCTGAAGAGAGACATTGAAAGGTCGAATTGAAGATATCGCAATAATTTGTGACTGGGTCAGGCTTTTCCAAATGAAAATGAAGAGTTAAGCTTTGTATAAGACCTTTAGTATTTACTTTATTATTGCCTAACTATGGCAAAAAGAAGATTTTAGAAAGACTACAAAGTCGAACCTTGGACAGAACTAGGACAAAACAGAATCAAGTTGTGAAATTAGAAGGCAATAACTAGTGCGTTTTATTCTTATACTTAGAAATTGAAGGCTTTGATTGCTGACCTTATTTGCAGTGATATTAAAAAGAATGCTCATTGAGTTACTAGCAATTGAAATATGCTACAGTTGATCCAAGCCTAGCACCCAAGTGACGCAACATGTCAAATATTTATGCTAGTGAGCTGTAAAACGCTTTACGAGCCTTGCTCTCCGAGTTTGTAGGCCCGCCACCATCTTCGCAATGCTCCATGGGAATATCTTGAATTTTAGTTCGTTGCTCTAGAGATTTTATGGTCACATCCATGTCATTTTGTTGGCTTTTAGAACATTTATAGCTTTCAATGAAAAGGGAAGTCAACGTCGTAAATTAGAATGTTATGCAATATTCATAAATTTATTTAAAGTACTAAGATGTATTGCTCAGTAAACAGTAAAAACTGAAAAGAGTGCTGCTTAAGGAGTTGCACAAAAGTTGGATTTCATCCGTCAGAATGCACCATCTCGGATGTTAAATGAACATTCCTTTGACGTATAATAAACTCCTGTTAAGATACAGCAAGAATTTAGTTGATATATGCACATGTAAGCGAAACATGTTTTGTGTCCTATGAGTGCCACGGAAAAAAAGATTATTGCACTTACCTCAAAACTAAAAATAAATAGTCTTAAGTATTAGCATCACTTAAGTTTCTCCAACCGCTATAATTTAGCTTCAAAATTAGTCACTAGGCAAGTCTTATAACACCATTTTTGTCCCTTAAACTTCTGAGGGATTAGACCTTTGAAACATCTCGTTGACTGTACATTATTTTACATTTCGTTTTAATCATTTTAACTTAAAGCATACTCATGTGCACTACGGCACTGCGTAGGTAAAGATTCTAATTAAAGAAAAATTAAAGAGACCCCCTACATAAGCCGGGTATCGAATACGTACCTCTAGTTTGAGAACCCAGAACTCAACTACAGTGTCCACAGAATATTAGTAGACTGTAAACTCTTTAAGAAGTTCATTATATAAATACTGAGCATGATATTTTGAATACTCTTTATATGATCTGGTGGTAAATAAAATAATGCACAAAAATATAAAAATTTGTTGCTTGAAATACCACAAATTCCAGTCCCAAGCGGAAAAATCTCGTGAAGGTCCTTTCTGGTATAAAGTGAGTTACATAAAGTGCACATTTAATGAGCGCAGCTCTAAGTTTCTTATTTATTACTCGTGGTTTGGTACACAAAATCGCTCTGATTGAGTGGCAAACTTTAAAACCTGTTACACTCACAACATATCCAATGTATCCGTACTATAGAATCACAGCTGAACATTGAGTACATCTCAGAACAAAACTGCTCTCGTAGCTATCAGCTGAACTATTAAACTTCCATCGCCAATTATCTACCAGAAACTACTTTGAATGTCAAAATTCCTAGAAGCGGCCACAGTGAATCTTCGGGAGCAGAAAAACAGCTCGCAATAGCTGCTGTTTTGCAAAGAAGACGAAACATTAGTAGCAGGTAACTGGATCAGTTTGCGCTAATACCTACGTTAGTAATTAACTTCACAGACGGAGTTACAATATTGCATTTTTAATGAAAATGTATATTCTAGGTAAAAACAGTTACGTGTAGATTATTTTGGAGCTACGAGAGCCTCTTTTTTTCCAAAAATCTTCGTGTCCTATCCTTTGAAGATACTTAACTATGCATAAATTTGTGCACATCTTATCTAAAATACTTTTTTGTGGTAGGTAAAAAACTAAATAATTATTTGATAGAGTCCATATAGTTCCTGAGGTCTTTACTTTTTCTGTAAAACGAATACACAGTTCTATGAAATTCGTAGATAATAAAGGAAATTTATCTATAATTATTACAAAATTAAAAAAAGGACATTTACTGTGTTGAAAATCCTGCCGGTAGGCGCCGCGGTAACATACATAATCGGCATTCAGGAGCTCCCGGATTCAATCTTCCGGGACTAATCACCCGGACATAGTTTTTCCCTGTCGCTAGGCAAGTTTTTGCTTCAATCATGTCATCTGCATTATCGTCCTCGGTAGGCTAGCATTAATATGTTAGTTTATGATTTCCAGGTCATAGTTAAAACTCCATGCACTTTTTCGGGCTTATATATCCTTAGCATGGCTTCCTATGGAAAGGAGGTGAAGCCGGTGGTCCCGAGTCGTAGATCTACGGCACGTAAAAGAATCTTACGTCTGGTAGAGCAGGCCGTTGAGCATAATCAAGCTGCCTTTCACCCTAATGTAGAATGGAATGCTGAGAACCACTGCGTTAAAGAACGTCATATTTCCCAGGGTATTCTCTTATATGTCTTAGGGCGTAAGTCCTATAAAACGAATGAAAATTCCATAAAGAATAAGAGTACAACTTTATGCTTAACATAAGTATAAAGTGTTATTTTATCCGTCTTTTGTTTTTGAGTCACATCACACGTGCACACTCTTATGTACACTATAAAGCTCTATTTTTTTTTCTAATTATCTTTACTTACTTATTACGTATGCTAAGTAGGGAAAAGTTGCGTTAAACAAAAAAATGTTATAATGGGATTTAACCAGAAAATACGTGTTTTGGGAACCCTTGAACTAAAAAGTGCAAATTTTGTATTTAAATTCAGAAGAATGAAGAATGCCACACGAATAAATACTTTGATTTTATTAAAATTGCAAACCATTTTATTAAAATACCATATGTTTATTATAAATATTATGTGAAGTCCTCAGAAACTCTTTTCAATCTTCATTCCTCTATTGTATAATTAGATAATAAGATATTACTCGTAGTACACGAAGCATGCAGATCTCATAAATACCGATCATTTATGTCAAATAAATTTCTTTTTCTGTGGAGTGAAACATATTTATATATTTCAACTTTCCAAAAACAGGAATTTTATTCCTTTTTGTATCTCAGGCGCGCAAAGAGAACGGAAATCTAAAAGCTACACATACGATCGCATATTCTCCTTGCTCTAATTTTGATATTTCTTGTTCGACAACGCTGTCAATTGCTAGGATCATATCAGCGCCGTCAGTGTGCCGGAATTTCGTCCCACGGGAGTCAATCACATGCTGGTAAATCTAATGACACGGGTCTGTCGCTTTTAGGTATACTTATAAAAGGAGTGGCCTGGTCCGGGTTTGTACCTACAACCTTTGGATTAGTATATTAGCGCCTAACAACTGAACTACACAGACCGGCATTTGCTCGTACAAGATAATTAGCTATAACTTCTGCAAATCTTTATGTCGATCAACATGAAATAGATACAGGAATAAGTAAGGGTAGTTTGTACAAGGGTAGAGGAAGTCATGTGGAAGTCTTTGACATTTTAATGAGTAGAAACGAGTATGGTGTTCCAACTTGTGCCATGACAATGTAAAGCAGCAGCAGCTCCCTTATATTTAGGCCACGCGCGCAATACAAGAGCCAAGGTGCAGGAGGATCTACTGAAATGAGAATGAATGGCAAATCGAAAGCCGGCAGGATATAACTCTCCCCTCCAAATGAACAAGTAAACCTCCTCCTCTGTGCACCAGGATTTGCCAGGGATCCTGACTCACGCTTCAAGCCATGGAAAATTAACCAGCCCCTCATTGCAGCACGCCTTTGTTTCACGATTATAAAGAATAAAATAGCAGAACAATAGAACTATTCCTCGGGAGAAACATTCAGACATCTGCAACGTTCAAAACTCACTTTAAACCTACGATAGTAATTTAGTTCAAAAAATAGATTGTATAAAATTAATACCCATCGTTTATTTTGTGGGTCCACTAAAATGACTAATTTCGTGATTTCTTTATATTGACAAACTAAATACTGAATTAGACATCTAATATCCCGACTAAAACTTGCACTTTAAGTCGAGCACAGTAATAATAATAATTAAAGTAAATGGTACACTTTACATGGAGCAGTATTCCTTAATTTTAATTTTCCATAATTGCCTCTAATGATTGTTATAATTATTAAAATAACGTACTATTAAAATATTTACATTACAAAATAAAATACAGAGCTTGAAATTTCTGGAAATAGTCTGAGAATTTTCATCATTTTGAATGTCGTCATAAGATGTAGGTATTGCTTAAGGAACACAAATTGTGTCCAATTAAAGCCGCTTGTACCTTTATTCATTTCCGAGATATTTGTTATTGGCATGAATTTCAAATCCATTATGTAGGGAACCACTTTTAAAAGCCGTAGTACACTTTACTCTAACGTTTTTTTTTTTTCATATATCTACAGCGATAACAATTTTTCTGAATTAGTAAGAAATACATAAATGAATAAGAAATCTATAGATGAACAACATTTTATAGAAATAGTTTGTGTAATAGTAAATAGAGAAAATACGTGAGCACGAATACATCAGATTCTTTTTGTAAATAACTCGATCATTTGAATAATACTTATCGAGAAAATAGGGAGATAAATTCAGAATTCGTCAAAATTATATTCCTATTTTCGTGAATATTGGGACTTTTATTTATGAAGTAAGAATTTTTAAAAAATAAAATAAGTCCTCTGCAGTTATCCCATAGATCAGTTCGTTTAGATGTGTTATCTGGGAAGACACTTCAATTTCTTTAATATTAAAACAGAAATCATTTTCTAGTACTTTCTATATAAAATAATTTATTCGGGGTATTTTATTGTGTTTTATGACATTCTTTTGGAGGACAGACGAAGGTCCTCATAATTTTAGTGTAATATATCACAGCTTTAATTGGTTACTTTATGTCACAAAATTAATAAAATAACACTATTAATGGTGATTTCCATTATTTATTTCCTAAAGGGGATTGAGTAATATAAAGTGTGAATATATCTCGTGTCTTTCCATAGAAAACTTTAAGATAGTATGGTTTTGTACATCGAGTTCTAAATTATTCATACTTTGGAGAATTTAATGTCATGTTGGCACGTTGGCCATAGTAGCTCAATGATTTAGAGCGGCTGGACGGAGACCAGTAGATCCGAGGTTCAAATCCCGGCTAAGGCATTGAATTTTTCAGTCTGATTCTACCCTTTCATATTCATACTTTGTCCTCTTAATAGTTTTTACGTTTCCGTCTGAAACCATGTACATATTAAAAAAAGCAATAAATATAACAAATAATCACTAAGGAAACGTATTGATGCAGAATAATATCCTAACAAGGCTTTATATTTTATATATTTTTTATTATTGTTACGATATCGTACGCAATGGCTAAATTGTAGTTGTATGGGATAATATGAATAAAAATGTCACTTAAATCAATGCACAGTAATTTGACATATCACAAGTGGAGGTAAATTAATTAGGTTTAAAAATTTCTCGCAGTTTAAAAACTCACGTTTAAAACACCGAATAAATCAGTTTTCTAAAAATGATTAACGTCGCTTCATTCTTGGCGGAATAGCTTCGGGAGGGTCCCATTCGGAAGATCCAGTGTTTGGTCGCCCTATTATTTTTGAGTTTATCAACGAATACTGCGGTATTTTCTAGCATTTTCTTTACATTTCTCTTTCATTCTGTTTCCTTCTCACCTTACAGGTTTCGTAGCGTGTGGTGGTGCTGGACACATAGGGTGGGTGTTTGCTCAAAGATAATAGCATTCGTCGTAATTAAAGGGCTGCTTGGTCGAAGGTCGTTCTTTGCTCTTTCTAGGCAACTTCAGCAGTGGAACGGGTCTTCAAGCCTGAAACTTACCGACTTCCGCGCGTCTCTGTGGGCTGAATTGCCTGCTTTCTGTAGTCTCCTAAGGTTCTCTTTTATTTGTTAGCGACCCTTTCAATTACCAGTATCATATTAGCGCCATTGGTGGCCCGAGATTTCGTCCGTCTAGTAAATTTACTTACCTAGGGAGACTCAAAAACCATCGGTTTGGACCGAAATTCAACCCGCATTTTTTGAATCAGTAAACCACCCTCTGACAAACTAAGCTACTTAACACCGATTTTTGTAATCCCTTTCTTCTAGATCTATGTCAGTCGCAGTATATGAAGTGTTCCTGTTCGTTGTATAACCCATAGTTTGCAACTGGAAATCCACAACATACCAACTAAAATTACTCACAAAACTTTTCATAAGATCAACGAACACATTCCAAAAGCACAGCACTTGCAAAAACTTTACAATTGTTACTTGCTTACCAATCACCCAAAAATTGTGCTGGAAAGTTAAATATTAGTCAAAAAGTTATATAAAAATTTCTAATGTCAGATAAATTAATTACCAACTTATTTTAAAGCTCCACGAGATGCGCTGTAAATAACCTAGCCTCCATAGAGCGTGAACTAGGCTACCGCAGAACAAGGTCATTGAACCTTCACTTACTACCAGCCAAACCTAGTGGTCATCAGTCGAATCATTCAAGATAAATCTAAAAATATGCTTATGCACTTTACGTCTAGATCTATATACCTACACGTATTTCCGGAAAGGTTTAGCTTACAATCGCTGTCACACCACCGTATCTCACGTAAGGAACAGCACGGTTTAGGATAGAATGTGGCATTAAATAAAACAAGCAAATACAACAAAGGGTAATAACAAGCAGGCAGTAAAGCTAAAAAGGCTTACCATGTGATATCTTGGAAGAAACAGCTGTAGTTGTGTATTAAATCTTGGTGGTGCTATTGTGGCCCACTCGGGAACATAAACAGAAGCTCATTTAGAGTGAAATATTGGATATCCCAGTCATAAGTCTACCGCCGTGGTTACCCGCTAACCAACAAACCCTTAACCCAACAGCCGGTGGAGTACTCCCAACCCTTGTATTCACAAGGGAAGATGTGTATAGGCTAAACCTCGACGGTAATTTACGTCTTAACATTGTCTGGTCTTCTTGTATCTACCCCAAAGTTTATGATTCTACAATCAACATGTGAACGACCTGCCATTGAGGTGTCTTCACCTTCTGTGACAACTGTCTAAGAAAGAACTGCGCCAACATTTTAATAAAAGGTTACGCTGGAAATTGCAAGTCAATTTCCGCCAAAACGTTATTGTCAGTGTGTGTCTGTATATACCATAACGTAATGACAAAACGTTCAAATAATATGAAGTATAACAAAACACCTATGTTTGCTTACTTTTTCTATTGACTTGTTTATACATATATACAACATAAAAGGTATAATGTACAGGAAAATGTAACAAACTATAGCAAACAATTATTAAGATATGTATTTCTTGTTTAAAATTTATCATATTTTGATAGTGGCAATTCTTGGACCCAAGAGTCCCTTGTAAAGTTCCAAAATGTTTAATTTGAGCTTAGTATACAAAATGATGGAGGTTTTTGTGCATGCATTTGTTCATTTTAATTCCCTTACTAAATGTTTCAAATTTTTCCATTTGATTGATGGCAAATAATTTTAGCTGAACTATTTCACACTTTTTAACTTTGCATAGAAACTGTGGCTAATATACTGTGGTTCAACGAGCATTTGTTCATAATATTAAAACAGTCGGAAGAAAAGAAATTGTGGAAAATGAAGTTTAAAGTTCATCACAGTGTCTTACAATGCTGTACAGGACTAGTTTAATAGTGGTGGACATTAAAGTGGTTTACATTAAAATAAATTTTGGAGCTTAAAAGTAGAAGAGGTAAATCACTCTAACAACCCCTAGAAGGAAATAATGTCACTATTATCTCAAAGAGACATTCAGTTTTGTTTTTATTTGTTTCTTTGGTTTTGCTGCTACATAGTAGCTGGATTTTCTTTCCCTCTTCCTCGTTTTAAAGCTGTAAAGAAAAGTGTAACTTAGATTTTCTTTTCTTTATCTACCACTTAGCTGTTGTATCCCACAGATATTATATGTGTGAATAGAATAATTTTAAAAATTCGATGAATATCACCCTGGTATTAAGTTCAGCCTCTTCTAAAAATGCAACACAAAGACTGCAACAATCAATCACTCTAAAGAACCTAAAACATTTCACTATCATTCATTTTATCAAGCATTTTATTCTATATGTTTAAATATTTATTTAAATGCGTTTAAATGTACCTAAGTCTTTATTTTCTGTAAATCGGTGTAATAGCTCCTTCGTTTGGATTGAACTGTTGTACAGCCAAGATTATTTAAAAATAAGACAGAATTTTTTTCACATAAAAACGTAGAGTTTATCTAAAACACAAGTAAATCGTGGTGTGCAAGAGCCGTTTCTGGACCAAAACCAGCCGCCCGGCCGCTACGTTAACCAGCTAGTTACTACTGGTAAACATTTTAACGGTCGTTCCACATGCTGAAACCGTTGTAACACTTGTAGCCTTTTAGATAAAACGAAGTGAATGAAAAAACACTTTATACTGGATAGTATAATGTGTAACGGATGAAAAGGTAGAGTCAGAGTGAAAAATGCAATGCCATCGTCGTGATTTGAACGACAAATCTCCTGGTCTCCGTCGATTGCTCTAACTTTTCCAAACTTTGCCCTATACAAAGCTATTGTGAAAGAATCATGTACATTAGTTTGTTGTTGGGAGAAAAGGCTGTGTCAATATATAATATAATAACTTTTAGCTTATTTTTAATACCATTTTCACTTTAATTTTTACTAATTGACTGAGAATAGTCTAGTACTAAATATCTACTTGAAGTCATGTTCGTAGCAAAAGAAAACATGAATTTTGCTCCAATTTAGCTCCGTACTAGTTCAAAGGAGAAAGTGATTCTGCATCGTATTGCCTTGTGCCTCCGGTTGTAATAAATATATGAATCAGCTATGTTCTGGATATGGTTCTCTATTTCTGGATTTTGGAATCCTTCAGACATTGGTCCTTCAGATGTTATAAATTGGCTTAGCTATTAACTTTTCTGGTATATCACATGGTATGAATAAATTATGGCATGAAAATGAAACTCATTCGCACAATTTAAAAAGTTAAATCTCACGAGACCAGTAGCGAGAAATTTCGAAAAGTTTGAATGGAAAAATTGGAACACTAAATTCGAACCTACACCCGCCGAAACACATCGTTGTAATCCTACCAGGGTCTGTAAAATCCATTACACATCTGATTGGATCAATGTTACAATTCATTACACAGAACGTATTTCCATCGCTTTGCCATTTTCTGTTTAGGCAGATGTTGCCTGAATGTATATTGCTCTATTATTTTCCCCGGATACAGCGCTTCTTACTCCATGTGATTTGTGGTTCGTCTTTCTCCAAAAGTAATTCCTAATGTGATGTGCTTTTCATCTTTTATATGTTGCTGTATTTCATCCTACTACTTGAGTAGAAGTCGATAGTCTTGAAATTCTTGTTCCCCTTCCGTGTATTTGACAAAAAAGTTTCTGAACTGTTAGGAAAACCAACTGTTCAACTTCTTTTAATGCAACAGTAAACATGAAGTGTTTAGTAAATATAAACTGGCATGTTAATAATAACTGCAAAGAAATGTGTTATGCCTGCCTCTATAACGTAGGCGGTAACGTGTCTTCTTGACGTTTAAGGAGTCATGGTACAAATCTCTTTCAGGTTGAGTCATCCTGATGACGTTTAACCGGTTTTTGTCCTTACGGGTGACTCCTGGCCGCGCCGTGGCTTAGTGGTTAGACCGCTTGGCTCTCACCAAGACGGCCCGGGTTCGATCCCAGGCGACCGCAAAGTGAGACAACACGGCGCTGGGGCGGGTTTTCTCCGGGATCTCCGGTTTCCCCCGCCATCTCATTCCACCGGTGCTCCATTTTCATCTCATGTATCATCAGTGTCATCGCCTGGAGTGCCGTATGTAGTAAAAGCGGGTGTTAAACACTACACATTTCATTACGGGTGACTCCAGCTCTATGGATCCTGGACTCTTTTAAGTATCATTTCGCCCATTTCATGCGCCGTTCAATATGATTTAATCAGTTGGAAGGATTTTATTTAAAAAAATGTTTAAGTTAACTTTAATTTCTGATTAGTACTTTTCCAACCGTTTCCTGGTACTTCTTTTACTTTTAATATATCTGCTAATTGGAATGAACCTCCTGGATATATAAGAATACTTTGAAAATAAAATCGTTTAATGAGATTTGAAAGAACGTTTGTGATTTTCATTTCGGTTTTCATTACGAATAAGTGGTAAAATGACAGTGGTTTTAAGGTGTGTAGAGTTTTTCATAGTGGTTTAGTAGGAACAGAGCAATAACACTTGCTACATCTTAACACATAATAGAATACTCCATTAGTGAATATCTAAACATGATTTATATCCTTAGTCGCTAGATACCGCTTTAGAGACCGAACCAAAGGTGTCTATATAATGGAGTCAGTTTAAAGCTCAAAATTAGCATTAACTACCGTTAAACTAGAGAAAATAAATATAAAAATCTGTATAAGTAAATTTCTTAGATGACTCCAAGAAAGCGCGTTTTTAATAAACAGGTGGCAGAATAACATTTCAATTTAACATGTATAAACACAGGTACAGTTTTCAAAATTCACTGTAAAACAGGAGCAAGTAGTACAGAAACTAAGACATACTACCGCTGGTGGATTAAGCAAGTAGAGAAAAGTATCCTAATATGAGGTGGTGCGTAATTTAGGGTACCGTAGTGCGGCACAGTGCTGAAACCTACTAGAAGTGTGATAGACTAAGAGAGCTTTGGCGACTAAGCATCCTGCGGAATTCCTGCTAGAGATCGTGTCACGCTGAGCTGACGAAATAAGATTGTCCTTGAAGTTATTTGCTGCTGTTGACATCTGTGTTTACAAATTTAATAAGGTAATTATTGTTTTAAATACACCTTTTCTGAAGTTATAGTATTAAGATCAAAATATATTTCTATGCCCAGTCCTTTGCCTTAGTTCAATTACAAAAGGAGTCGGTAGAGCTAATAAATTACAAATGGCGAGTTCCCTATTATGGGGTACCATGGAGAACTTAATTAGGAGTACCACCAGGAAATCCAAACATTTTCAGGCCACAAAATTTTGCAATACATGAAAAGGAAACGTGCAATGAACACGATGAAGCTTATGAACCTAAAATTATGCCACAAGTGACACATCCACCTGCTTCCCAGAGGAAATTGATTTTGGCGGCAGACACCAGCCCAATCCCAACACTGAAGCAGAAGGAAAGTTCATTAGAACAAGCCAATTCATCTCGAGCTGGGACATCTTGTGTAACTACAAGCTCGCCATATAAAGCTCAGTTCACTGAAAAGAAGTCAAGGAAGACAAAAGCCAAAATTACCTTAGCATTGCAAACCAAAACGACAAAGATAATCAGTAAAGGATTCCTGAAGCTGCACTGATTCTACACTGCTGAATCTTCGTCCTCCCAAGACCAAGACGACTTTGTGCCTCTGGGATCGGAAGAGGAGTGGGGAAACGAGAGTGATGATGACGATGATGATGGTGATGGTGATGCTGATGGTGATGGTGGTGGTGATGATGATGATGATGATGATGATGATGATGATGATGATGATGATGAAGATGATGATGATGATGATGATGATGATGATGATGATGATGATGATGATGATGATGATGATGATGATGATGATGATGATGATGATGATGATGATGATGATGATGATGATGATGATGATGATGATGATGATGATGATGATGATGATGATGATGATGATGATGATGATGATGATGATGATGATGATGATGATGATGATGATGATGATGATGATGGTGGTGGAGTATCACGTTCTATAGCAGAAGTAAAGAGTTGGAGTATACAAATATATTATTCATAGACTCTAATCTGTGTTATTATTGGTCATACAACAACAAAATTTACCCCATATTGGGCAACTTTCCCCTAATTATACTACAACGTCTCAGAGCATTTGCTAATGCGGAACCACGTTCATTCGTGACGCAGTCTGTAGCAGAGTTCACAGCTTTGGAAACGTATATTTTTGAGGCCTTCTGAAACCAAGGCAAGTTGTTTTATAAATATTGTATTGCATTTATTTCATCCTTTGGAACATAATACATATGTTATACGACACGTCAGTCCAAGATACAAAGATAAAATAAAAATTACATAAGACTAAAAACTGTAACAGATACAGGATCCAACAAAAGTCTAAAGTAGAAAAAGCAAATAAATATATGTCAATAGATTGTTGGTTACAATTTCTGACATAGTCAATTTTTCAGTGAGTGAGTGCGGCATTAATAATAATTGTACATAGTCAATTCTACAACATTAGAATCTAATTTACAGAAACTAATTTACATAGTCAATTACAGCATTAGAAACTAATTCTACACATGATCCCTTAATCAGCTTAATGAATGTATCACTTCCAAGTATAATTAAAGCTGCAATATCATAATTCACTTAAGTTATATAAACATTTATTTATGAGGAAAGCCTTTAACTTCCATTTAAACTGCTGTTTTGAGATACTAGCTATTGATTTAATATCAGATGGCAGTTTATTGTAAAGCTTAATTCCTAGTATATGTACATCCTTTTGAGAGACAAAAGGCAAGACAATATAAGACAATATCTGTGATCTGCAACGATCTCTCGCGTCCGGCGGACTGTATAAAGCAGACTTGAGGCCGGTAGAGCAGCGTAGTTCGTTTAACTACTGTTTAGAGTTTGCTTGGAGTGTTTCGAGCTTAAGTGTCAGTCGACAAGTGCGGCTATGTGAAGTACTGCACGAATCATTTGGTTAGTTGAGCTGTGTGAATCAACAGAGCGGTGTAGAGAAATGGATGCTCCGTGGTGAGGAGTCGGCAGGCAGTGTTACAGTCCATGAGCGAATTTATCGGAGTTTTGGTGTTGGAATCGCCATTCTCTCCGTATAAGAGGTGAACTTGTTTATACGTCAAAGGCAGTGCATCAAAGAAACATTAAAGTAAAGAAGCATTAAAGAGACGTGTTGAAGCTGCGGATTTGTGTAATACAGAAAGTGAATATAAGTTAGGGTAGCGCTATCGATTTTAGTAACAATAAAGAAATTCATTCTATCTGTTATAAAGATAGAATATACATAATACTGTGCTTACCACAATATGAGTGGAAAAAATCTTTTTGCATACAAATCTTTTTTGCAAATCTGTTTTCAGTATCGTTGGATACAAGTACCAACTGAAATTTTACTAAGACGGAATTCTCAAAGTCAGCATTTGATTATCGCTTCAATTCCCCTTGTAATTACAATGAAAATTACACAGGAAAATCAGTTTTAGTCATTCCAGAACATTGCTGGAAACTATGCCAACATAAATAAACGATAGCCTGCAAAGAAAATCATGTGAACCTTACACATAAAATATTTTTTCGTCAAAATGACAGCATTGCTAATGTATTGTACTTCCCAGCACTTTATCAATGTTTAGTTTAAATCACTTTTATTCATCGTCTTTAACTGCAATGGTCATAATTGGCGGCCGTGCTCCTTTTGGAACATATCGCCTATTCGCGATGGTGTTAACTCGTAAACGTTGTGTTGCAGGGACTTAAATCAATAGATCACGCACACATTCGCACTCTCATTCATATTTTCAGACTGTGGGGAAGATGGGGAATCATCTTAGTTGTACAAAAATCCCACCACCAGCCGGGAATCGAACCCGGGTTTCCTCGCACAGCAGGCAGGTGCTCTATTGATTGAGCTACTCGGCCAGCCCTTTTCACCATAATGAATGCTTATTGTAGTGTATTTTTCACTCAAAAGATACCAAAATTCCATCGGAATTACACTTTTGAGTTTCTCTAACCCCAAAAGGAATATTTTTAGAAACAAAAAAGCAATCTGACCAATGGGTTTTTTCAGGGTTTCCCGGGTCACTAGGGTCGAATGCTGGATATATTAATTGCATCCCCCGAATTTCCTGTCCCTCCATTTAACATCTATTATCATATCTCATCTGGCGGTTTCTTTCAGGGTAGAAGTATCGGGGAGAGTCTCGACGGTGCATGACATGATATTCTCTGAGGAAAACGATTTTCCCTCCGACGGGACGGACTTTGGCCTCCAAGCCGGCCTAATGGTTCGATTCAGAAGCTCGGTGGTGGGATGTCGGTTGTGCAAACCTGCCTGTAGTAGGTACTCCGCTCTGGGGAGGCGACCTCTGGTCTCCGCACCGACCTCGTGACTATTTCGGAGCCATGGCAAGTGGGATGACGATTGTCCTAAATCCACCGCCGGGGTGTTTCAATCCGGTAAGGTGTAGGGACCTCGCCCTCTGTACTGTGATGACTCCTTGGGGTTGGCCGCCCTCTATCTCCTCTCGGCTCATCCTCCCTCCCAGGAGTGCCCTACTTGGGGCATAGGTACAAAATACCAGTCTGGTTGAGGTGCCGAATGCTAGCAATTCAATCCAATCTCAATACTTTATGTATATATGAAATACCAAGTCGCCATTCGTTGTCTTCAAAGCTGTTTTGATAAAATCTATTTCTTTCCGCATCCAGTGAGAGTGATGTCTCACAGTAAAAGCTAAGACGTCATCTCGCACGTGTAGCTCTACCTTTTGCACTCTCCTTTTTGTGTTCTATACATAGCTTTGCTGCAGGTTTACCTAAAGCTACCAGCCGAATGTACAGCCTTAAATTCACAGGTTAATCTGCCAAGGCCAATTTTCTAAATTAGTGATGTCAAACGATGCAAGGCTGGCTTCTGCCGATAGCGTTATCGATCACTAATATATCCTGCCTAAAGCCCAAATGTCAGAGTGAGGCATTTAACTTGTCAAATGATGTACCTTTTCATCCAGCGGCACGTTGTGCCCTCTTTTTTGTATGCAAGTCGGTAAATTAGTTTGAAATTTTACAGAGAGAAGAAAATAATTGTTTAAAAGCGAGGGTCGGCGAGAGATGCCATCTGCAGGCAAGAAGAGAAAGCAATTCTAAGTTTTAATTAGTTTCTTCCTGATATTGTACATCAATAGAGGCTTTGATTTAATTACCGTTTGCAGGAGGTCACTAGAACTGTATGAGCCTACCTGCCTTCAGAATATGAGTCTTGTCTACATGCTAATACGTTTTTACAATTGTTTTAGTGGCCTATGAAGACCTTTTTATTCAAATGACCTTTGAAATTCTGGAAAGAAAACATCTTTTTTCTGTTATGAATGATTTTAAATTACAAATCAAGAGGTACTTGCAGAAAGAGTATTCAAAGTTTACTTGTGGTAACTAGGTCTTCAGATGCATAAGATTCTGAATCTTTCAAGCAACTTCTTTGACGACACAACAGCACTTGAGAAAGTTACAAACTTCTAACATCAAACACTTCAACAAGGCTAAAGTTTCGAAAAAACGTAATGACACAAATTTTAACGAGCTCCACATTTGAATTTTAACAAGCACTACGTTTTTCTGTAGTAAGTATTTTCTTATATTTTTCGAGTTATATAAAATATATAAAATACTGCTGCAATCAGGATCGTAAGGGGGATGAAGGACTTACAAACCTAATTAACAACAACTACTGAAAGGATAAGGGAGCAGATGGTAGAGGTAACAGGTCAAAAGGTAGTGACATACTTAGGGTTAAATTAAAGTGATTGGTTCTCAACAACATTGACAAATATATTCCAAAGATTGGAGAAGTCATATCAAACAAATCTCTCCTTTATCTGACAGAGATAAAGGATGCAATCAAGACATTAAATAAATTAATACATAATAAATAAATATTACCATTTACGTAGAGTAGCGTAGAGTTCTGAACAAGAGGTATCTGGTTCACTCTGATGTGTTAAGTCTTGTAGAAGTATACACAAGTTCTATGATAAGACTAGAGCAGCAGCATCCGACCCTCTAACCAACTAACAATGATGTAACTAACTAACCCCTCCTTACTGGCTGTAATGGTTTAAATAGAACTGGCTTCCAAACTGTCTGCTGTCATACGAGTCAGCGGTTCGCAATATTGTGCAACCCAAGACTGACTTTTCTTAAAATTTACTGTCAAATCAACAGGAAGCACGATATGGCAGTTCAATAACCACTGCTTACTCTGATCACTGAGTCATCCAAACTGTCTCAACTTGTAAACTCCTGCTGAAGCCTAATGTTAACCTCCAATAATTGAACTATTTCACAAATCTTGTTCAGACTTAATACGCAACAATACTATCAAATAATGGAGATATAATTAATTAGAGTAAAACTGAAAAATTCAATGCCATGGGCGGGATTTGAACCACGGATCTCTTGGTTTCCGTCCAGTCGCTCTAACCCCTTGAGCTACCAGGGCCAACGTGCCGAAGTAACACTAAACACTCCAATTGACTCATACTTTCCTGGTAAACAACTTATAGCTCCCATATTCCAGATACACCTTTGTGGCGACTTACTATTGTAAGTACTTAAATACCAGGATTTTTAATCATTGAACTCTTAATGTTAAGTTTATACTGAGGAATTAATCATTTCGTAAATGATCAGAATTAATTCTTTTAAGTACAACTCCTGTGTATATGGATGTTTTAATTAGAGTAAAACTGAAAAATTTAATGAAGGATTTGAACCACGGATCTCCTGCTTTCCGTACAGTCACTCTAACCCCTTGAGCTACCATAAAGATATAACTTATTCAGAAAAAAATTAATAGTACACGTCATTCCTCCAGAAAATAATTTAAACATATGTATATTTTTTCACCCTAATGGTTAAAGACAATTTTTATAAAAGTCTAAACGAAGAAAGCATCAACTTAAAAGATATTTGAGGAAATATCTTCAACATAAAAGGTATTTCAGGTGGGTGAAATCTACATATCACATTAGAAAATGCTGTATTTAAATACCAATTAAATATTTATTGCACTATTCTTTCTTACTTCAGCTGCTCTCTAACTCTCTCACAGACAATTTAATCTAAAACTCTCTTTAGATTCAATGAATTTCGAAACATATATCTTCTCTTAAGTTCCGGTAATGTATATTTTTATCGAACGTAAAACTTAAATGTCTCTCCTATACTTATTAGCAGTAAGTGTTAAAGTAAATAAAACTAAAGTGCTTAAAATAAAGAACATTTATAGATATTTACGTAAAACCTAAGTAAATAAAACTTCTGGCTTGTATCAGTCAAGCAGTTCTTTCTTTAAGCCCTCCAACGTTAAGTCATATCGGACGATGAATGAGATGGGTGAAATGATGCTCAAATGAGTCGGGGGTCCTTGGAGCTTAGAGTTACCTGACATTCGTCTTTCAGGATAAGAGAAAGCCCCGGAAAAACCTTATCCAGGTAACTCACCCTAACCGAGAGGTCAAGCAGTGATCTGCATTTTATACGAGGGCTCTTTTTTCTCAGATGTTTAAAACTGCAATTCAATATTTACATTATTTTTTCAAAGACGCCCCTCCTACTTCAATGCACTTTTTATAGCGTCTCTGCCAGTCCTTGAACTTGTGCTACAGACCATTCTTTGTCAGGTCCTTGAGAATCGCCTCACTTTTCTTGAGCACTGCTTCAGAGTTCTCAAACCAAATACCCCTAAGCTTTGCCTTTAGTGATGGGAATAAAAAACGTCACAGGATGGAAGATCGGGGCTATAAGGTGGATGTGGTACTCAGGTAATGTTGAATCGAGCCAGAAACTACATGTCTTGATTTGCGACGTGAGGCCGTATATTGTCATGATGAAGTCGCCACCCAGTCCAAGAAAACTCTGGTCGTTTCTTTGTAATGTGCTTCCTCAGTGTAGCCAATACTGACATGTAATATGCTGCTGTAACGGTAGTGTGAGGGGGAACTGCATGCTGGTAAATCATTCCATTACAGTCAAAAAATGTGATCACCATCACTTTCCCTGTAGATGGAACAACTTTGCCCTTTTTTGGTGTTGGAGAACCTGACGATTTCCACATTGTGCTGGCTTGTTTTCCTTCAGGATCATAATGATGCAGCCATGACTCATCACCGGTGATAATCGATTTAAAAAATGCATCCCCTCTATCAGCAAAGAGACGCAGCACCTCACGGTTTGTCTCCAAAAAGCACAACCTTTAGTTCTGGAGTCAACAGACGTGGCACCCAACGCGCACAAACTCGGGTTATATGGGGATGGTCGTGCATAATTGTAAACACATTGCAATATGAAATTCTCAACACTTCACTGAGGTTACGTAATGTTATACGCCGATCCTCTCGGACAGTTACAGCAGATGTGTTGATGTTGACTTCAGTCACAGCAGAAGCCGCAACACTGGCCCACCTTGCTTAACACTGACAAGTCGGCCTTCTTTGAAGTCCTGGAACCACCTAAACACTGTTGCACGAGGTAGTGCATCTTCACTGTACGTTTGCTTCAGATTTTCATAAGTTTCGGTGGCTGTATTGTTTAAACGAAAACATAATTTGATTGCGCTGTACTGCTCCTCTCGCGTCACCTCCAGGTATGGAGGTCTGGTATGCGAAATATACGTAGTGTCTACAAAATAGAGCATTACTACCAACCTACCAATATGAGAGTGCTGCCGCCTACCAACATTATACATAAAAACCCACTCTTTACAAGTATTTATGTTACAGATACGAAACTATCACGGAAGCTACAGGAAAAATTCAGTGTTGATCAGCCCTCGTATAACAAATGTTGCTAAAATTATGCCCTCCTTTCCATCCCTTAATTCCATATTCAGCCATGCACACGCGAATTTTTAAATTTATTGTTTAGTAAATTTACGCGTTACATTGAGGTACTCATAATTAACACTCGCCTATCTCACTTTAGAAGATTTAGTGGCATCAGTGCTCATCATCATTGTAATTACTGACTTACTGACAACAATTAAAATTCCAGCACTGCACTTTTGAGTTTTTTGTCCGTTAATTTACGCCCTTTGACGTTGTTATATCAGATAATAAATGAATTGGACGAAATGATGCTTAAATGAGCCCAGGCTCCATAACGCTTAGATTATAAGATATTCATATTTCAGGATAAAGCACCGGAAAAAAATACCTTATCCAGATAACTCACCCTGACCGAGATTCGAACTCGGAACCTTTGATGAACACTTCGAGTGATTACTCTTCTGATTTATAGTGCAACACATTAACCTACTAAATCTAATAGAACAGAAGATTTCTGTAGACGTTTTCATATATTGGGAGCAGAGTTGGTGGAAGATGATCTTAGGATTGCTAAATCTATCACTTTTACCATATATTTAAAAACGTAACGTAACCCATGGCGTAACAGCCCCAAGTGGGCCTGAGACTACCAACCCGACTGCCGACCTCACGCCCACCTACGCACGGCAGAGGTAGGCGATCATCCAACCGATACGGGGAGGAGATGTGGTCAGCATCTCGGTATCCCCCAACCAGAATGTTGGTTTTCGTGACCAGGGCCGCTTACCTAGCGTAAGCGCCTCACTTTCCTAACAATGCTGAGTAGGCACCGGTCCTATACCCGGGACCTAAACTCCCCACCACATGGCTAGGAACGAACCCGGGCCGATTTCCGTGGCCAGGGACCAAGTCATGCTGCTTAGTCCGCTACGCCACGGCGCAGGACTTACCATATATTTAGACAGCCCTAAATATTAAATTGCCAAATATCCAGCTCAAATTTGCGATGACATAACATGCGATGGAGGATGATCTTAAGATACCAAATGCAGCAATCCTACGTCCAAAATAAAATTACTTTTACCATATCTTCTCATATACTACTTTTTAGACAGATCTGAACATTCAATTTCAAAATAGCCAGGTGAAATTTCTGATGAAATGATAGAATAGCAAGATCCAAAGTTATTATTGTTTTATTATTCCATATGTTTAATTGGATGTTAATTTTGAAATTTTTATAATTAGTAATATTAATTATTCTGCATACTGGAGACAGTTGAATCCATTGGAAGTATCTTCTGAACAATTTTCGACTCTTTTGAATAACTTGTCACTATATTAACAGATATCTAGCTTCCGTTTAACATAAATAAGAAACGAAAGTTTTAACAATGGAGTGTTATAAAAATATTTTCCCACTGATAATCAATTTATAGGATGAGTGTCCCGTGTTTAAAGTCCCGCCTTAGTGCCAGTTATTCCAAAAATTATGTTTCTGTTATAACTTTTAGATTAGTATAAACGTTTTTCTGATCCGTTGTTTCTCTTTTGTTTCAGGTAAGAAGACACGACTTGAGTTGAAAAAAAGCCTACGTTATTGTTTGAAAATCCATAAAGGTATCTGTTGGTAAGTCTTACTGACTTTCCATATATATGGATTTTTATTTATTATCTTTATGAATTACACATTAGTTTTCTAAACTAGTTACCAATTTTCACAGTTTAACTTTTGGTTTTCTATAAACTTTCATCTAACACGGACTAAATAATACCTTCGCCGTAAAATTTAAGCATAAAAATTTCATCAGAAAGTAATATGCATATATAAATAGAGAAAGGCATCCCTAAAGGCCATCTTTAAATAATCAAATTAGAAGTTCAATCAAGTTCCCAATTTACTCTAAAAAAACCATTTCATTCCTAGTTTTCTAAAAGGATTCTAATATTTCATCAAAAGATCAAATTAAATAATGATAAGTTTAATTAATTGTTGCTGTTTTGCTTAGATATGACAAATATTAATAAAGTCGTAATTTAAAATTCTCTGCCTATTTCAAATTCACAAACATACCTTTGTGATTTTAGTTAATTTATGGAAATTAATGATTTCTTCACACTAGCCGTATAGCCGTATAAAGCTAAGGTTTTTGATGGGTAGAATCAACATGAAAAATAAAATGCCACAGCCGGGATTTGAACCACGGATCTCCTGGTTTCCGTCTAGTCGCTCTAACGCATTCAGCTACCATGGCCAACTTGCCGTCATGAGCGACTGGACTGAAACCAGGAGATCCGTGGTCCAAATCCCGGTTACTTAATAACGTGGCACTGAATTTTTTATGTTGACTCTATCTATCAAAAACCTTAGCCTATATGCGGCTACTATGAAGAAATGATTAATTTTCCATCAATTAACTAAAATAATAAGAGTTAAATGATGAAGCCTGGCACTCAAGTACTTAATATAGTAAGTCGCCACAAACGGTGTATTTCGGATGCGAGTGCTCCTAGTGGTCTACCGGGGAAATATACGAGTCAAATGGAGAATTTAAAGTCATGACGGCAAGTTGGCCATGGTAGCTCAATGGGTTAGAGCGACTGGACGGAAACCAGGAGATCCGTGGCTCAAATCCCGGAAGTGGCATTGAATTTTTCATGTTGGCTCTATCCATACTTTTGTGAGTTACTTATAGGCACTAACATAAGTTGAATACAAATGGGTAATTGATAGCACGCTCCCTATAAAGTAGACACGTTTCTTGATACATTTTTATTTTTATATAAACGGAAGAGAAAACAAAAAATATAAACAACGACAAGGTTGCTAAGATAACCCAGTAATTATATTACTGAACAACACAAAAAATATGTTTAATATGTATGTTTGTATGGCTGCAGATCGCCATCTTTTCTCGTAGATCATACTTTAAAATAATTTGCCTACTGAACATGTCGTCCAGATTTTCTAGCTAACACTGGTGAGGATGTGTTAAGATAGTAAATTCTGGAGAATCCAGAACTAGACACTAGCACTGGTTTGTTTCGATTGAGAAACTTAAGATTTTTATAAAACATTCAGGCAATTTTTAAGGTTCGAAGTATAGAATGACGTAAGTAGTCCTGACGAAGGAAGTTACGTCTGCCGGAGAAGGATGGACAAATGTAATTATGGAGCCATAATTTGGACCTAAGTAATCCATAATACCTCATTCCACATTAGTTTCTAGTCTCATCTCTCTGTAATTTACTTGAAATAAATCCTCCAAAAGGCAAACATGAACCAATGAATAGCGTTAAACTCGGTGTGAAGAGAAAGAATTATTATCCAGTCCTCCTTCACTCTTGTTTTCTTCGACCCTGATGGTATTAGAGTATTCGAGACAGTGGATTATTTCATTTTCTTTCCTCTTCATACCTTTCTCTACCTAAGGTGACGTAACCGCCCTTTATGGTGCCCAATTTAAAAGGTTTATAGAAAAGTTAAATAAACACACTCCAAATAATGTCTCCTTGAAAAAAGAAATATTCCGGAAGTAAAAGAGGCCTCCATTCGGATTTCGGGCGGGGACCTTCTATTTTCAAAGAAATCGTCAGAATATGCACAATCAATTATCGTACAGTGTAGTACAAAATAAATGAAAATTAAGACCTGAAGCTCTCCTGGCAACGAATACGCTCATTTTGTTCTCGGGCAATAAGCCAGTTGAAAAGACGATTACATATCAACGTTTCGGGAGTGTGCATCTCTCCCATCATCAGGATATTTATAAAATGCCATAACCACAAATGAAATACTGGATATAACACAACTATAAACAAAGACAAAACACTATCAAAATTCACATTACTGAACAAAAGACTGTTTTCAGTAAATAAAATGCCAGGAGATGGCGTGAGTATAGAAAAATGTGTCAAAGAAACGTAACTACTTAACTTGATTGTCAAGCTGTATTGATCTTTGCTCCTTAATTCGACGGATTTCCATTTTAAGGCCGGTTTCCAAGAGGAGCTGAACTGAAATCCAGCATCACGATTAAGCGTGCTCCTTTCAGAAGAAATCGCCAAAGCGTCCTTAATTCTCCGCTCCCAGTAACTGTTGCATTTTGCCAAGATGGTCGTCTACCGAAAATTGGCTCTGTGGTCGTTATCAAAACAATGCTCTGCCAGCACAGACTTCTCAGGTTGCATTAAACGAATGCTCCGTTCATGTTCGATTATTCTAGTAGCGATGGTCCTTCCGGTTTGCCCTATATACGGTATTCCACTTTCACAGGGAATGCGGTACACTCCCGGAAGTCCAATTTGTCTTTCACTGGTCTCAACAGATGTTTAATCTTTGGAGGTGGCTTGTGGATGGTCCTAATGTTGTATTTGGCGAGAATTCTGCTGATTCTGCCGGATAGATTGCCGGTAAACGGGATGCAGGCTGGAGCGGTAGGCTTATCTGACGCTTCCTGTGTTACAGGTTTCCCTTTCCTAGCTTTGGTGATCAAGGCTTCAACGTCATATTCGGAGTGGCCATTTGGACGGAAAGTGAGTCTCAGGTGCTGTAATTCTTGTTTTAAGTGGCTGGGATCAGAGATAGACAAAGCTCTGTGGGCCAGTGTATTGAGAACTCCCAGTCGTTGAGACTTAAAATGGAAACTATGAGCGTTCAGATAGAGATCGGTGTGTGTAGGTACATGAGGTGTGTGTGTGTGTGTGTGTGTGTGTGTGTGTGTGTGTGTGTGTGTGTGTGTGTGTGTGTGTGTGTGTGTGTTCAGTAATGCAAATTTTGATAGTGTTTTGTCTTTGTTTATATTGGTGTTATATCCAGTGTTTCATCTGTGGTTATAACATTTTATAAATATCCTGATGATGGGAGAGATGCACAATCCCGAAACGTCCATATCTAATAGTTTTTTCACCTGACTTGTTGCCCGAGAAGAAAGTGAGCATAAATAAAAATTGTTACAAAATAGCACCTAACCTATTAATTTTCTAGATTTACTCAGAAAAATGCTCTAAAATACAAAACTGTTAGAAATTCATAAATTTTCACCATCACAAATTTCATCAATAAAATAAAGTTAATTATGAAATTCCAATTATACTTGCCTTAGCTTATAGTTGTAGAAGTAGAGGAAGCATTGTAGTACTCTTTAAAAGTTAATTATTACAACTTTACCGAAAACTAAACCTACATTTAAGTTCAACATCATCCAAGGTTAGGACAAAATTTTAAAGGAAGTGCTGCTATTTGCTTGAACAATATTTTGTTCTTTATTTACCTAAACTATTATTGAATTTCAGGTTTTACCCTCTCTACCAATTACCTATAATAAATAGAGGATATTCCACTTAAAAATTCGATTTTAGAATTCCTTGAAAAGTATTTCAGATCACCTGGAAAAATAATAAGCCAGAAATGGCCATGTAAATGTGAATTTAATAACAAAAATTAGGTACATGTCTAGAGGCAACATCACTGTAAGCCAGTGAACATCAAAATTGCTTCAAGGATAAAAGGCTGCCAATAAAACTTCATAGATTAAAGACCGCGTATAAATGGAACATTAAAAATGGATATTCTTACGAAACTGAAAGTTGTCAAAAGTGTGTCAGCTGAAGCTTGATAATACGTACAGTAAAATAAGTGAAATACTAAAAGTAAAACTGTTTACTCGATATTTTAACTTATCGGACTATTTAATAATATATACGTACACAAACATAATTAGGTACAATGTGTTATATTGTCACGTCCTCACAATAAAGAACAACTTCATTTTAACTCTGGCAGAGGTGGGTGGCATTAAATGACATCACGTCTGGAAAACTTGGCGTGGGAGTTAGATCCTAAAAGTCAGCGTCGATGACCCGATAGCAAAGAGAAGTCAAAGGTCAGGCATTCAGTCCCAGTCGACGATAGAATTTTTAATACGAGGGATAATGAGATTGCAGAGCCCTGCACTAAAACACACTGCTGGTAAAATAAACCCAGAATAAAATTAGCTACGAAACTTAGATTATTTAATCTAACGAGGTAGCTTCATCGTAATGTGTCAGCCTCTAATTTTAAAGGTTCCTGTTCGATTTCCGCCGACCCCTATGTTACTTTGGGGTTTTTGTGATCAATTTGCGAAAGTTGGATATGCTATCCCATATACCATGGCTTCCTTTGCATTATTTTCCCTTCACTCCATTACTTTCTAATGTTTCAGGTGTACTTCTAGGTTTCGTGACCTAGGGCGATGCCGGGTAGACGGTGGGATACCTGCTAAAAGTAAAGAATACTCCCCATGGACACTAAAGGTCTAGTAACTCAATAGATCGTTCATAACCCGCTCTAGACAAATTGTACTTTCGTGTGGTTCCTTCATTTCATGCCTTCCTCCTAAGGGGCGATAGACCAATGTAGGCCACTGTGCATGATGTGTGAGTCGGTGACTTTGTGACTTTTCTTATATCTTTGCCTTAGTCGTAGAGGAAGTATAGCATTCTCATGTAAAATTCAGTTTCGAGCTGTGAGCAGATTTATAATCATTAATCAAAATATATCATTATATATTTTATAGTAAAGAAGGCCAACGTAGTAATCAAATATTTAAAAGCCTATCTCCATATATTCCACACTCTTTTCGTAATCTTTGAAACAAACGAACAGTGATTTATGGTTTAAAAAATTCCATGATAAAGTATTGTAAAGTACAAGCTGGTGACAATACATATATCGAAAGTGGTAAACGCCCCGACAAAACAAGTTATAATTTCTTTTAATTTATTTATTATTTAAAGTTGCTTCAACAATAATGTCATATTGCGCTAAACGTTGAAAAATACATTGAAAATACAAAATAAACAATAACTAAGTAAGTAAATTAATAAATAAAAATGCACAGCTACATTTTACAGCCAGTAAGATTTTTTTTATTTATTTTCAGTTCAGTATAGTGTTAAATACACAAAAGAACCACGTCATATGAATTTATACACTTTAAGAACACAGCTATAGAGGTTGTGTGATATAAATAGAATACTAACTTGCTTTAATAAATCCATACACACTAATAATAATAATAATAATAATAATAATAATAATAATAATAATAATAATAATAATAATAATAATAATAATAATAATAATAATAATAATAATAATAATAATAATAATAATAATAATAATAATAATAATAATAATAATAATAATAATAATAATAATAATAATAATAATAATAATAATAATAATAATAATAATAATAATAATAATAATAATAATAATAATAATAATAATAATAATAATAATAATAATAATAATAATAATAATAATAATAATAATAATAATAATAATAATAATAATAATAATAATAATAATAATAATAATAATAATAATAATAATAATAATAATAATAATAATAATAATAATAATAATAATAATAATAATAATAATAATAATAATAATAATAATAATAATAATAATAATAATAATAATAATAATAATAATAATAATAATAATAATAATAATAATAATAATAATAATAATAATAATAATAATAATAATAATAATAATAATAATAATAATAATAATAATAATAATAATAATAATAATAATAATAATAATAATAATAATAATAATAATAATAATAATAATAATAATAATAATAATAATAATAATACTTTTACAAGCATTGTTGAAAACAGGCAAGTTGTCAATTATATACAATTAAAGTTGCTGGATAATGCAGGAAGGCGATATACCGCGTTATTTTACATGTACGTCGACGAAAGATGGCAGACTGCTTAATCGTGATTCCCTTAGTGCACTTCAGAGCCTTCGCCAGCTGTACAACTATCACCCTATTGTGCAGCGTATCCAGGATGCCCTCCGCGTTTTACACGCTTCCGGAGTTAGCGCTGTGTGTGCATGGATTCCTGGTCACCTTGGCTTGCCGTGGAATGAAATGGCTGATTCAGCAGCCCAGGGTTAGAATACCGTTTCTTGCATCAGAAAATTTTAAACTTGTATTGCGTAGAGCCGTGCTGTCCTGCAAGCAGGAAGAGTGGTCCGCTCTCCCCGGAAATAAGCTTAGAACATAGAAGGCACTTCCGATTCCCTGGGTTACCTCCTGTTGTTCATCTCGTCGAGAGGAAGTAAGTTTGGCGCGGTTGCGCATAGGCCATTGCTTTCTTACGCATGGCTATTTGTTAAGTAGGGACCATGCTACATTTTGTCCGTTTTGCAAGGAAGATTTATCCGTCCGTCATGTGCTGCTAGAGTGTTTTCGCCGGTTAGCTTTGCAGAGATGCTGGTGGATGACAGCAAAGCGGTGGAGAAAGTTTTTGAATATTTTTCAAAGTTGGATTTCAGAATATAATGAAGAGAACTTATTTTTTATTATTTTGGCCATATTTTAATGCCTTGTTCACTTGGGGTTTTGCCTTAATTATGTACATGCATTTTCGTTGTGTTTTACTTACAGTTTTATTAATTGTTAGTACATTTATTTTGTAATTTACGTCCTCCAACGTCATATCGGACGTGAATGAATTGGGTGATGTGTGTGTGTGGGGGGGGGATGTAGTGTTTAACGCCCGCTTTTACTACATACGGCACCGCAGGCGGTGAAACTGATGATAGATGAGATGAAGATGGAGCACCGGTGGAATGAGATGGCGGGGGAAACCGGAGGTCCCGGAGAAAACCGTCCCAGCGCCGTGTTGTCCATCACAAATCTCACTTTGCGGTCGCCTGGGATCGAACCCGGGCCGCCTTGGTGAGAGCCAAGCGGTCTAACCACTGAGCCACGGCGCGGCCTTCACGGGACAGAATGTAGGATTGAGTAAGGGCAGTGTGACCAGTGCATAGTCTGGTTATTACTAACTGGTCTCGGCGGGTTAGTGCTCCAATGGTCGTAGACAGGTTAGTTATTGGACAGACAATGCAGTTTGCTGCTGGATGTAGTTGTCCAACCTGTCTTCCATCGGTGTAGGATAGCTCTTTTAAGTCGTCGTAAACACTTCGTGTGGCTTGAGATCTAGTACGTTTGAATGATGCTTGGTAGCTTCTTTTGTGGCAGCGTCAGCTAGATCATTTCCTGGTATGTTACATTGATATGGTATGTATGCCAAAATCAGTTGTTTGATGAAATAACATCATTCTATAATTCCCGAATCCCTCTTACCAAAGTGTGGCAGGGAGATCGTTCTTGTATAACCATTAATACATTCAGGGAATCTGTATATATAATGAATGATTTGAAGTCTTCGTGCTTTGATTTATAATCCTTGGCAAAATGGATAGCAAACAGTTCACTGTATGGTACACTATAGTTCATAGTGTGGTTAGGATAACCAACGCACAGCCATTATTTTAACACCGGGAACCATCGGTATTTATTGGTTCATAATTGGGATACATGTCACACAATTCTTTGAACAGCACGATAAAAGTACTTTTGGGTATCTAGTTATAAGTTGTATGTTTTAATGGAGTATGCAATTTTGCGGTGGTTATTTTCCGTTGCTTGCGGTTTACCAGTTACACAAATGTATATAAGTGTTTTAGAGCACTTCCAAGGATTTAGAATACCTAACATGTCACATTAAATATACGCATTTTATTGGGCAAATCTTGAGCATGTAACATTGTATTAAAGTAGCTAAATAAACAGTCACGAATGTTCATACAAACTTAGGAGTTTGAAGATATTTTTGTCACATTCTTGAAGATTACTGCACCTTGCTACCACGTTAGTATTTATCATACGTGTTTTTGATCTATTCTTTTCACAAACATGGGCACACACATACAAACGCACGCGTGGGCTAATATTTTAGAACTTATTTCTGTTGAAATAAAGTGTCCACCACGGGTGTGTAATAGAGAAATTATAAATTTTGTAAAAGGGTGTCCGAGTTCTCACAACAATTCTGGCGTGAAATGCAATGCTGTTTAACATCTAAGTTGCAATAGATCACGTTTGATAGAATGAATACATTCCTCCAAAGGTGATTAAAGTCATTAAAGTGAAGTTTTATTTTGAAATCAGAAGTGTTTACGGAATGAGGCTGATACCGAGCAAAGTAAAGCAAAATAAAGTAACTTTTAACATGTATTGTCATATAGTATTATACAGTCCTGAATATTAAATTGCAAAGATTCCAAATTAAGTTGGTGTATAAATAACGGTACATTTGTACATGTGCAGTGCTTGTTGTTGGGCCTTCGTTGTTGTTTGACCTTCATAAACCTAAACCCATGGTGACAGCGTAAGTATTTTCAGGTTATAACGTTATATATTCTGAATGATAGATGATATCGAATTCAGAGAAGGTTATTTCCAGCAAGATGGAGCAACGTGCCATACACCTAATGACACAATGGAACTTGTAACCGGTTTCTTTGATAATCGAATAATCTCAAAAGGTCTGTTGCCCCCCCCCCAGATGCCCTTGCCTAACTTCACCGTTTTTTCTGGTGGGAGTATCTAAAAATAGAGTGTACAATAATAGACCACGGACAATTGATGTTCTCAAGGAATACATTCGCACCGAAATAAGTAACATTGACAAGGATACTCTCCTTAACCTTCAGAGAATTTGGTGAGATGAGTACAAACATGTATAAATGCTGGTGGAGGACTGTTCCAGCATTTTCTCTGGAACGTAAATAGTGTGATGTAATTTCCCAATTGTGTATTATATTCTCCTAAAGTTGCACATGTGCCCTATTATTGTTTCAAAAGTTACGGCCTATTGAATGGTTAAGGTTTATATGTGTGGCAAAAACAAATCAACATAAAGAAGAAACAATTTATCTATTTATTTATAAGCAGTTTACAACGTAAAACATCTTCCTGTATCCAAAGTTCAAACTTTGATCATGTTCCTCCACACTTCCCTGTCCTCCCAATCTAATTCCTCCTGATCTAATTCCCTCAGTCCTCTTTCAGTATTTTCCATAATTTACCACGTCTTTCCTCTTCCAAGTATATTCCATTCCAAAACTTGTTTTGGTAATCTTATCTCAGGCATTATGTAGACATGTCCGCATATTCTAGCTGTTCATAACTTTAAAATCTGAAATTGAATTCTGAAATTTCTGGTTTGTCTTATCACTTTGTTAAATGAATCGGTATATGATAATATTAACCGAAACTAAAATGAATGGACATGGCATAGATTAGGGCAATATATACACTTTTATAGCAGAGTACCAAATTATAAAAGTGCTGAAGGGGAGTGTCGATGTTGATAAAGAATAAAAGAAGACTCGTCAAAAATAGAGAACCAATAGACAAAAACTTAACTAACATGGACAAAGATATTTTGGGGAGAAAATAGCAGTATTAAGTGTATATGGAATAACTGAAGATGAAAATTTAATGATGAAAGTGGAATTTTATAACTTACTTAATAATGTTTAAGTGAAATTAGAACTTCCAGGGAAATAGCAATGGTAGGTGAATTCAATGGCCGAACAGGTCAGAAAATTTATAATGATATAGCTGGACCATTTAAAGAAAAATTTAAAATTACAACAATAATTACTTTATTAATAAATATATCTTCATTAAACATAATTTCTTCGATGTTTTAAGATTACTCTATATATAATTTTCAACGAAAGAAACAATGATATAACAACAGAACGTTATACAAATTTTGCTTCTTAGCTTGTTATAATTTTCAAGTTTTATTGTCTCTGAAGAATTCCCTCCATCGATTACTTGAACATATAATGCACCGCTTTCTCTATTGTAAAGGAAGAGGCAAAGTGCTGTAATACCTAGATTCTTAGAAGACCTATTTATTCAAGAAACTCTGGTTGCTTCCATGTATTCCTTAGAAATAACCTCGTTTAATACTTGATCCCTCTTTCCATGAATTTCCGTGTCTGCCCTCACAAGTTCAGTAGTATTAAGGTCTGGCCTTTCCACGACTCTAGAGGTTTTGAGGTCATAAACCCTTATAGAGTTTTGCTCAATTCGCCATCAATATTTACAAAGTTTTCAAAACTTGTGATATAAAACATTATTACCTTCGTGTTTACGTCTATGTAAGAAGTTTGTGGTAAAACGTGAGAAGTTTCCGTGAACTTCGGCCCATCTTACAACTTTTTGCTAGGTTCGACTTTTCACAGGTCTACTTTATTAGTTTGAAACAGTTTGCTTAGGGTTACATTAAATGTGTTTATGCTTACCGTAGAGAGAAAGTAAAGTGTTCATCTTTCCTTTCCTTCTTCTTCTTCTTTTCGCCTGTTTACTAGTAATCCAACTTGTAAAATTCCAATAGTGAAATAAGAAGAGTCACAAAGGAATAGAAAACACATGCATGTGTTTAAATAACTTCACAAGTAATATTTACTGAGCGGGATGTCTTAAGTCAGGAAGGCAATCGTATTCTAGAGGTACGGCTTGAACTTCTTTTTTTTTCAGATGTCTATGGGAAAATCATGGGTTGAATTCTAAAACATCAAAAGTTTTTCTGTTGCTCTGTTTTCTCATTTTACTTTATTTCATCTATCGGGACTGTAGGGTTAGGTGCGTTGCACGGTGGTGCGCGGCTTATGTATTAATGTGATTTAATATAAATAAATCAGTATTCGTGATCACCTTAGCCAATTTGCTTTTTATTTTAGTCAACTTCTTTATTCCCTTCAGTGCCTTTGTTTACGGCGATGAATTCATTGTTTTTATTATTGTGTTATGTTTTACCTTTCTCGTCTTCTTCTGTACTCATCAGCGTTTTCCAGGTAGGTACTTTAGGAGGCCTTTGCCCTTTGAGGATTGATTGGTTATTATTATTATTATTATTATTATTATTATTATTATTATTATTATTATTATTATTATTATTATTATTATTATTATTATTATTATTATTATTATTATTATTATTATTATTATTATTATTATTATTATTATTATTATTATTATTATTATTATTATTATTATTATTATTATTATTATTATTATTATCATCATCATCCATCATCATTATGTTGCTTTGTGAAGAAGCTTTATATCACGGGGACGACGTGTGGCCTGGGGGTAACATACTATTCTTTGGTTCGCAAGGTTGCTGGTTCAAACCTGCCAGAGGGTAACATATACGTATTTTTTCGTTCACTTCAGCCTTCGGAAGGGAAGTAAAGTTCGTGTTCTTTTTTTTTCGTAGTTTACGTTTTCCAACGTTTAGTCATATCGGACGATGACAGAAATGGGTGAAATGATGTTCAAATGACTCCGGGGTCCATAGAGCTTAGAGTTACCCGATATTCGTCTTTCAGGGTAAAGGAAAACTCCGGAAAAACCTTCTCCAGGTATCTCACCCTGTCCGAGATTCGAACTCGGGACCTCTTGAACGTGAAACAGACACACTACCATCTACGCTACCAAGGCAGGCATTCATGTTCTAGTGTCATAGATATACGGCATGCGAAAGAACCGCAAGCCTTATAGGGAGGCATATGAGCAAAATTAAGCCGTGTTATTAATAGTAGCAGGAGTATTGTTGTAGTTACATTTATTCTTAAAAGGCTAAGCTCTTGAGCCAAAGAAGCGATATTTATACTGTTATTAATGTTGGAGCATATGATCATAGCAAATTCTAAATATTAATTTCAGTGCTAAATATTTGGTCCGAATCGATGTTTAAGAGTCAATGCTTAAACAACGTTGAAGACACTGCCACTGCTTTAGTTCCTAATTATCAGAAACACTTTCATTTCTAGTCGCCTGCTTTTCTTACAGTAATTAGTAATGTTAGAAACGGTGACAAATGCAACAAAGTGGCCTCTATGTGAATACCAAAGAGACAAGCTTTTCAAAACATGCAACGCGATGGAAAACATAACAACAACATTACTAACAATTACAATGGCGCTACTAATATCCTTACCACATACAATAATGAGTACAGGAGCTACTGCATTCCATCCCAACGTTCGATACTAAGGCTGCATTGGAAACCCATATCTTGAAATCAAAATATCTTGTTATAGGAAAAGACATATGTGCACAGCATAACTCAAAAAGAAAAATAATTACATTCCAAATCCGGCATTTATGCCGGCAACTTCTGAGGATCAACACCAAGATTTCACCCTCTACCCTAAACTACGCATTACATGGACAAATTCTCGTAACGTTTCATTTCCACAAAATTGGCTCTAATAATATAAATTTTTCTTCTATTTACGTTAGCCGTATCTCTGTTCTATGATTGACTAAAACCCTCTTTCCATCTTTTTCTCGGTCTTCTTGTTCCTTCCGGATTACTACCTCTTTTTGTTTTTACCATTCGTTCGTCAGACATCGTGGTTACATGTGCATTCCACTCCTTTTTTCTTTTCGTAAATTCAGTCACATTTTGGATTTTACACATTATCCTAATTACTTTGTCATACAGTATCATTCTAGCTATTCTCTTTAGCACCTTTCAGTTGTTTCCATCATTCGTCGTGGTCTTGTTTCTAAGGCATACGTCATCACCATCGAACTACTGCTTTATAAATTTTGACTTTTATTTCTTTTCTCATGTATTTATTTCTCCATTCTAATCCATTAACACATCCACACATCCACATAATTTTGTTTCTTTTACAACTTGATGGTTAATTTCTCGAGCCAAATTTCCCAATGGTAATAATAACGCCCAAATAATCTACCATTTTGTTTTAAAGTTCTAATTTGCATCTCAACGATGCTTTACTAATGGTTAACACTTCTGTTTTGTTTATAGAGATTTTCGTATTAAACTTCTAATATTTATTATGGAACTCGTGCAAAAGTCTTTGCAGATTATCCTCCGTTTCTACAAGTACGACATCATCTGCATAACCTATTAATCTTTTGATCTCGCATACTGTATCCCTAATCATGTCCCATTTCTTTAATTATTACATTTATAACAATGCTAACTGGGAATGTACTTAGGAAATTACCTTGTCTTACATCTCTTTCTATTTTAATTGTCTGTGTTATTTGATCTTGGATTTTTATTTATTAATTTATTAAAATATATTTTTCTATTAATTTAATAATTCCATTTGGCACATTATCATATAAAATTCGTAAAACATGATTTAATAGAAATTAATTGTTCTTTCACACTGGCCGAGTGTATGCTGAAGTATGCTGAAAAGTTTAATGCCATAGCCGGGATTTGAACCACGGATCTTCTGTCATTGGACCGGTCCACCCTGATCGTGACAGCGCTCGCCTTTCACGACGGTATGGAACAGCACCCGAACAGAGTCGATGGGCTGCACTGCCTCTCCAGATACAAAGGGAGGGGATCCGTCCCATTCAGCAACGAGGTGCGGGGTTGCGGACCCTTAGCACTCGTTGTACCTCTGAACTTACTAGAGGAACCTCGGGCCGAACATTCGAACCCCTCTCTGATTGGGAGCTGTTCGGATTGGGTTGGACTCGAGGGGCAGTGTGTTCTCGACACCCACGGGAAATTGGGTACCTCCGGCCAGGCTACGGCCACCCAGAGGGTAGAGGGTTGCCTAACAAGTCCCGGGTACTAGCCTGCAGAGCTAGTAGAAGGCGTGCTAGACCACCAGGCGGCCCCACCGATGTTTTCCGTACTCTTCCCTGCGGGTTTGACGCGCGTAAGTGGCGTATCTACTTCCAACCGTCTTGATTTTCGAGTCGATGGGGGGGGGGCTTTTTAGACTCCAGATATTGCCCTATGAACAGAGCCCGGAGCATTGACTTCCGGGTAGATAGGAGGCCCGGATCCTTAGTCCTACAGGTCCAGGACTAATTGGAGTAGAACCTCTGGCTTAACACAACATGTCGTCCAGCCGCTCTAACCATTGAGCTACAATGGCCAACTTGCAGATATGACATTAAATTCTCCAACTGACTCGTGTTTTTCCCGGTAAACCACCCAGGGCCTTAAAGTACTTACGCGATGTTGGTCACCATTAAGGTAGTTGTCTCATATGTTTATGAGAACTCCTAAGTGGTTTACCGGGAAAAACACGAGTCAGTTGGAGAATTTAATGTCATATCGGCAGTTGGCCATAGTAGCACAATGGTAGTGCGGCTGGACGGAAACCAGAAGATCCGTGGTTCAAATCCCGGCTATGGCATTGAATTTTTCAGTCTGACTCTACGTTTCCACAATTTAGCCTACACACGGCCAGTGTGAAAGAATAATTAATTTCCATTAATTAACCTAATAGTGGTTAACTATAAAGCCCGGGCCTTAAAGTACTTACATGTTGTAATTCGTCATTAAGATAGTTGTCTCATATGTTTATGAGAACTCCTAAGTGGTTTACCGGGAAAAACACGAGTCAGTTGGAGAATTTAATGTCATATCGGCAGTTGGCCATAGTAGCTGAAGGGTTAGAGTGGCCAGAAGATCTGTGGTTCAAATCCCGGTTATGGTATTGAATTTTTCAGTCTGACTCTATCTTTCCAAATATGATGTAGTTATGACATATTTTAAAATACGAAATTTCTCAGATATCATTATTATAAAAGAAACGCACATTTTAAACTTTCTGAGAGTAGCCATTGAAGTACTCTTCGTTTTGTATTACTTTTGAATAATTAGTAACTCGTAAGAGATAAAATCGTACTGCACAGAAAATATAGATCCGTTAAAGTGCACCAATGAACCCTATATAGAGACAATAAATTTTCAGTTTGTCATTCGTTTTAATTTTCAAGTACTTACACTTCTCTCAAGTAGAAAGTAAGCATTCTTTTTTTTACGTCCGAATCAAGTGAAAAGAACCTGTTGTCACGGTTGTCTACAGTAGTCTCCTATTTTCTTTGATCTTACAATGAGTTATGCAATAAGACAATTTCTATAAAGCTGTATTTCGATTAAAATGAAGCAGTTAGAAGGGTAAGCTTTCAGAGATAGTTCATACAAGAGTGAGTGGGAAGTTCTGTGAATGTGCACATCCTTTTTCACGCTACATTGTCTTCGTTATTAGTTTTCTCTACGCGATGCTATAATAAATCACTATGCCGTAATCCTTAACGTTATAAGTTCTTGACTTGAAATGTTTATTACCCATTTGGCTATAATTTCTGTTCAAACGTAAACAGTGGTTTATTTTTTGTTATCTATGGTTGGTGCTGTTCACATTAGCGTAAAATTAAGATTGGTGGAAAATAGCAAAGAGTTTCAAGGAAAATATTCCATATTCGTCTTCCTTACTATTATACATCGTGTAGAAATAAATAAAATTGCTGACTCAGGTCTCCTGGCCATAAGCCTTTAGTTTTCCTGAGCAGCTTGTTGTCATTTCTTCTTGAATTTCGCATCTTTTACCCTAATCCACCTTTCTCTTAACCCATATAAGAATTCTCCCATAAATGTATTTTTCTTTTCACCCATCCTCGCTAGCCCGCCTCGGTATCGTGGTGGTAACGTGTCTGCGTGTGACGTTCAAGAGGTCCCGAGTTCGACTCATGGTCAGGGTGAGTTAATTGGATCAGGTTTCTTTTGGGGTTTTCCCTTATCCTGAAAGACAAATGTCGGGTAACTTGGTAACTCTAAGCTCTATGGACCCCGGACTCATTTGAGCATCATTTCACCCATTTCAGTCATCCTGCGATATGACTTAACGTTGAAGGACGTAAATTAACGTAACGCCACTACCTCTTTGCTCACACTGTCACATTTCTTATCCCATATTTTTTTCCTGCAATTTGTTAACTCCTTACATTCTATCAGATAATGAACAGTGCTCTCTTCATCTCCACAAAATTCAGATATCCCTACCTCATTACTTCTCAACCCTTTTAGATATATTATTCCTACTCTCATCCATGTTATGCCTTCTCCAATTTTGTCACATTATCTATTTATTTTTCCCTACCCCACTCTGTCTTTAATTGCTTATAAAGTTTCAAATATTTCTTTCCTTTTATACTTTCCCAATCTCCCGTCTATCTATGCCTTGTACTCTGGTTCTTACTTCCTTCCAAACCCCGCTATGATTCCACTCCTCTGCTCTCCATAACTCTCCTATGCCTATCTTCGATACCATTCTTTCCACTTCCGACCAACAACTATTTGTGTTCTTAATGATTTTCTGTTGCTTCATACACAGATTCAATAATTCCCCTTTCTGCCCTTTAATACACTTATACCAGAATGTCAGTATCCTATATTATTATTCTCCTCCTTTTGGTAAAGTCTGTTTCGTTAACTGGTGTGCACGTCGGCCGCTGGCTGCCTTTGACGAACCCTTATAATCGTTTTACAACACAGATCCTCCTTCTCCCAGTCCTTTCTGCAAGGTTGCGTCATGGGTATCGTACGAGGTTTCGTCTAAATAAATTATCTTATGTCCATTACTTATTCAAAGTGCGGTATTTGAAACCCAGCTCCAAGGAGACCGCGCAAAGTGCAGTGCCGATAAGGAAAATCACAAATTTCTTGCAAATGTGCAACCAATTCGTCTAAGGTGGGCACTCTCCCTTTTGCATGGAATCTATAAATCCCTCGACGAATTAAACCACATGTGAAATTATCTACTTAAGAGAAACGTTTCCTTTTGTTTTCACACTTGACCGGCTTCTTTGGTATTCCTTTCGTCATAATAATTCTTACTGTATTTCTGTGAATCCCCAGAATTTATCAGGTTCATTGCACGACCACTTACCAAGTTTATTTGTCAGCACATATTTATATATGTTCAAAACAAGCGTTCGAATTTGCTTAGAAACAGATCCCGTTACAACTTTCTTTTGTGAGGCTTTTCCAGTAATATAATTCGGCCCAGTTACCCACACTATTGTCATCACTTTGATTATTTTCACTTGACTGAGAGTAATCTACTACTTGATTTGCATTTATCATTGCAGTTCCCTCCCACGGTCTCCACAACGAATTTCTGCACGTAATGAAACAGATCAACTGGAAGTTGGAACGTTGGCAACTGAGACTCCACGTGGAGTAGACATACGACTGTCACTTCGATAAAATCAGGGTTGCTATTGGTTCTCAACGACAGTGTTCCATTTCTGAAGTGTGGAGATAGATTTATGGCGGCCATTAGTGGGCGGGAGAGTAGTTTCCTTTGAGCGGCCAACTGCACTCCCGTTCACTAGACAGACTTTGTTACCCAACTCTAGTAATGCCACTTCTCTTGGTGCCGATTTTGGCAGCCCTAGCAGTTCTTTGCAAAACAATCCACAATCTGGTTTAATTGTTTATCTATCACTGATGTGTCCCATACCTCCTCTGCATACATTGCTCTGGATTCAACGACCGCTTCATACAAATTGTTTAATAAGAAAGTTTTTATTGTCTTCCTAAGTTATTTTTTTCTTATTTATGAATGCCCTTTAACTGCTGTGATTCTAAGCATCCTAGTCTGTATTAAGTGTGAAAAACAGCTTAATTTTTCTCAGGATTCAGGTTTTGGCGTGCCATAATGTAATAGGCTTTACTGCCCTTCCAAAGGAAGTCATACCAAGGATTTTTACTTCCGAAAAAATTCACTGTCCACCACCGCAACTTCTGAGGCCAGAAGGTAGGATGTTACCTCTATATTACGGAGAGCGACTGCTTAAGCCATTAAATGACGAAATCAAATAAAATGGAACAAACAATACAATGAATTTATCATGGTAAATAAGTCTTTGTTATTTTCCCTTCATATAACAAATTGTGTGGCTTGATTACAAGGATTAGGTTAAGTTAGCAATTGAACCAACGCTGTTTGTGATCAGTAGACTTGTTGACGCTGCAATAGCACGTGTTGTTTAAGTGTGAAGTAAAACATGAGGCAGGTTACGATGATATCTGGACTCTGCACGAGACGTTTTGTTGTGCACTTCCGAAGCGTTATGAGCACGAACACGTTTACGTAACAGAACAAGAAACTTCTAGGTCAAACAGCAGTCATAACTGGAACGTTCAATACATAATTACTAAGTTTTCCAGGAAGAAAGAAATTACGAAAGAAAATCAATCTTCCTTTGTATCTCTCTTACATTTCTTTGAGTTAAGAAGATTGTTTAGCCGTTTTTCGTATTAAGATGTTTTAAAATACAACTGTGACCACATTTGTTGATACAAGGGCTGAACAAATTTTTTATTTGAGTGAGGTGTTTATGGACGAGACACAATGTTGTAGTTGCGATACGAGCAAAAATGCATTATCTCGGTAAAGATTTTTACTTTTTATTCCAAAGAATACTGAAATACTCTAATGCTTAAACTAGTACAAGAATTAGGATTAGGGTTTCATTACGGAGGGGATTCGGTGCGTAGGCCACCATGCTGGGCCCATTGTTCCTATGCCCCAAGTGGGGCAACCCAAGGAGGAAGGATGTGGCGAAGGAGACAAAGGGTGGCCGACCCAAGGAGCCACGACAGTAAAGAGGTCAGGGCCCCTACAGTTTACTTGGATAGAGACCTCCCCGACATGTCAGGACAACGAACTTGCTCCCCTACAGCGGGACGGCAACGAGCCCAGCAGCCGAGCCCTAATGGTCCCAGACAGGCGATTCGAGCCCCAAAGGACCCTGGCTGGCGCTCCCGAAATGGTCCCAGCAGAGGAGCTGAGGCCGGCAACTGACCTACCGGAGAAGGAAATAGTTTTCCTCAGAGCATATCATCTTGCCATGCACCGCCGAGACACCCGCCGACACTTCTACCCTGAAAGAGACCACCAGATTAGAGATGATATGAAATGATAATGGAGATGAAATGGAGGGATAGGAAATTCGGAGGATGTAATTAACCTAACCAGCATTCGCAGAGCAGCCTGCGAAACACCCCGAAAGAAACCATGGGTCAGGTAGGTCGGCCACGGTAATAGAACTCGGGCCTCCGTAATGCGGGCCAAAGACGAAACCTCTTGAGCCATTCAGCTCGGTAAACTAGTACAAACAGCAGTTCTTATTGGCATTTCATATGAGTGCAGAGATTCTTCTCATTTTCTTTCCCCATCTCTGTCACTTTTCCTTCATCTCCGGTTTCTCTTCACTGCCCCTTTCTATCCATCTATACTCTCCGCCTTGTTTTTCATTCTCTGCTCTATAGCCTTCACTCTGTGTGACTTACTAACGCAAGAACGTTTTCAAAACCTACAATGATGTTTTTTGTACAAACAATTAAAAAATGAGTAACAGTTTCAAATGATAAGAAGTTTATCTTATTGCTAAATTTATTAACCATTTTCTGTAACTAATTAACGTATAACTATACATTTCCTTTGGCGGTTAGAATTTTTAAAAGATATTATCAAATAGTTTTGCTTATAATTGTTCAGAGGTACTTACATTCCGCAGCATTTTATAAACTGAGCGGCTTTTTTTTTTTTTTTTTTTTTTTTTTTTTGTAATTTACGTCCGCCCCAACGTTAAGTCATATCGGAGGGTGAATGAATTGGGTGAAATGATGCTCAAATGAGTCTAGGGTTCATGGAGCTTAGATTTACCCGACATTCTTCTTCAAGGGTAAGGGAAAACCTCGGAAATAAACCTTGTCTAAGTAACTCACCCTAACCGAGATTCGAACTCGGGACCTCTTGAACTTGAGGCAGACATGCTGCCATCTACGCTACCAAGGCGGGCAAAGTCAGAGGGTTAACATGATTTAAAAAATAATAAAGCGCCATGGCCGGGTCCAAATCACGGGTCAGCTCTGCCGTTAATCTACTGTGACCACATACCTGCACCACTGTAGCAACTAAATTTTCACATTTATTATGTACGTACATAGGGCATCCCAAAGTTAATTGATCCCTCAGGAAAATGAATCTGCGAAAAACTAAAAATCTACAAAATTATTTTTTGATTTGAAAATGTTACGGCATGTGAATAATATACAACGAATTCAAACAAAAGTTATGATGAACTATATAAATTGCTTTTTATACTTTCAACATAGAATTTTCATTTATAACTTATCATTTATGATATGCAGATGCTAATTCTCCCATCAAACGTTAATATATCTCCCAAAATGTTGTCTCCCAAAATACATAAATTGTTGTGCAGCCATTGATTTATTTTAATTATTTAATAACAATTTCTTTGGATATGTGTTAAAAACATTTAGTTGTTTTTCACATTTGATTTCAAATGAAGGCTTAATCACATTTACATGAAATTTTGATGAGATAAATCCGAACATATTTATATACTGAATTACAGCTTTGAAATACTGTTTTTACATTTTATTAATATTTTAACAAATGTTTTCATTCTATTAATAAGAATGCATACTCTCATTAATTAAAAGTAAAACTGGTTTGAGGCTGCAGAATTTAATAAACAATTTATAATCCAAGTTTCTTAAATATAAGTTCAATAGTTGTTGAGAAAATGGAATATTTGTCGGGAAAATACTATTTCGAAGTATAAAACATATCCATCTATAATTATCCACATAAATAACAGCATGTTTCCAAACCCAAATAGAATGATTAATACATAGAAACACAATTTCTGCATATTATAGGTAACACATGGAAATAATTTTGAAAACGGCTGGCGCAAGGAAGATAATTTATGTATCAAAAATTTTGTATCTTTAGAGATGTGTGTTTCTGCACATAGTAAGTAAAGATTATATAGTGTGAACCTGAACCATTTAAGTAGGCCATAACGTTTGAACCAATAATAGGACATACGTGCAGCTTTAGGAGAATATAATACACAAACGAGAGATTACATTACACTATTTACATCTCAGAGAAAATGTTGGAAGTGATCTCCCCAAGCATCTATACATGTTTGCACTCGTCTCACTATATTCTCTGAAGTTTTACGGAGAGTATCCTCGCCAATGTTACTTATTTCGGTTCGAATGGATTCCTTGAGAACATCAATTGCCCGTGGCCTATTATTGTACACTCTATTTTTATATACCCCAAAAGAAAAAAATATGGTGAGGTTAGGTCAGGGGATCTGGAGGGGCACACACCTTAAGAGATTACTCGATTATCATAGAAACTGGTTACAAGTTTCATGGTGTCATTGGATGTATGACACGTTGCTCCATCTTGCTGGAAATAACCTCTAAATCCGATATCATCTCCGTAAAACTTCAGAGAGTATGGTGAGACGAGTGCAAACATGTATAGATGTTGGTGGAGGATACAACATTTCCTCTGAGATGTAAATAGTGTAATGTAATATCCCAATTGTGCATTATTTCCTCCCAAAGTTGTACGTGTATCTGAAATGGTTCAGGTTTATATGGATCGCGCTATATATATAAATTACATCAGCCTTTGAAGATATAAGCAGTATTTTTGTTCATAATACGTTAGTTTTATACCAGAAAGCTGATGTGTGTATTTTAAATAAATTTCTGTTACATTTTCATGCTAAGTCTTTAACTGACTCAGTTGTAGAGATGGCATATAGCTATTTTTGAACAAATAAAAAGTACGCGAAACTTCCCAAAATAAAGGGTAATTCTGGGTGAGGTTTTCTAAGAGTCTTTGCCTATCATTCTTGAAGGTTTCTGAGTTTAAATAAAAATTTTATATCACCATTTGTAAACTGATTTGTTCAAAGACACGAACACATATCTTGATATTGTATTTCTGGATATAAGTTAATGCTTTCTCTACCTTCTATATGTAGGTAGTAGATAAAGTGATGAATGAATTTTTTATATTTAAATATATGTAACAGCAGTTGCCAAAGTTCATCTGAAGAGGCACTATCACAATAAGGTAAGTTTCACTAGTTAAACATGATTTTAGAGGAGTTCAGAAGTTGATGATGGCATTTAATGACACTTAAATCATTTGTTCAATTCCCTTTTAAAGTTTCTGTTCGTTATTTACATAGCTATTTAATTTTCAAGAGAATGCCATTTACATATATTTTCGTGGCACTCCTTATTACTGGAATTTGTCTCCCTAAACTTCAAGAGACGCTTGCCAAAACTCAGGGGAATATCTCTTCCTTAATCACGCCATAAATATTAAACCGAAACATTAACTAAGCGACTAATTAAATCGAAAAGATGGAAAGCAGCACGTGCGCTGAATTATGGAGCGTATCTTGTAGCACGAGGGGACCTAGTTTTGTCGTCACCATGGCAACGCTTGAGAAAGAGAGGGGACGAGTTGTGGCTGATCGAGGAGTAACGCCAGTCACGTTACCTAGCGACGCCAGCAGGTGGACTAGCTGCGCCTGGTGCCAGGGGGTGCAGATTCTAGCTCTTCACCTCAAGGGCAACATCACCATTTTAACAATAAAAACACTTCGGCGGCACAGTACAAAGCTTCGGTTAAGAGTTGGATCTATCAAGTCTTTTGTGAACCGATCCGGCGCGGCAAGAGAGACAGATAGACACTTCAGTGTACGTGCGTGCGCGTGAAGTGTGCGTGCGTGTGTAGCTGTGTGTAGATACGTCATGGACATAACCACGCCCACTGACTCGTCAACTTGACCTGTGACCTAGAGAGAGACGGGATATCCTTCATACATTACCAAGGAATAACATTCGAAATGAGAAACAAACCAGGTGAGTCAATAATTAGATTGCAAAGTTCCTATGTTATCTCTCCCGAAACATCAACATTGTATCAGCTGACACATTCTGTTTAAAGAGCCAACTTGTGAAAGTCGCCCAAAAATTTTAAAATGCGAGCTTTCTGCAGGAATAAACTTATTTTTATAACAGACAAATATATATAATAGCACAAACCATTAAACTGCGTGTGCGTGTGTTTGTCTAATGCTCAAAATTTGATAATAAAATCATTCTTCTTGCTTATTAGTGTTTACAGACTACATCTTTTTGATTTTTGAGAATTTCGCATACAGTTGGATGACTAATGTGGAGAAGTCATTAATCCAATGTCCATTCAGTCAAATCATGGCCTGTAATTAATCTGAACTTACAACAGATGATTACTGTAAGTTTATTTTGGAGATCCTTCCAATTAAGGACATGGGATATGTTTCATAATTGGTTGTGAAAGTGTTAACTTGTGTTAATTAATCTTTTTAACAGTTTAAGCAATTTTGGAAACCTTATTGCTCATTTCCAGCAATTCTACTGTGGGATGGAATTAATTAGAAAATGTATAAGTTTACTATTTTAAATTTCGGAGATGTTTAGTCATTTTGTGACCATTAAATTGCTAACCTCTCAAATTTCTTCTTAAACTGGAAACGTTTGTCAACTGCTTTCATAATTTAACATAAGAGTCCTAATAAGTGATGTTCAAGAAAGAAAAACTGCCATAGTGAGAATAATTTGATTTGCCATTGAACTAACATTTGTAATAAACCAACTCATACACCACACATATAAATTTTTATAGTAACATATCTATAACATTTACAAATTGAAGTATTCATTTACGCCATATGCATGAGGTTTTTAATATTAGAACTATTTTCTGGTGTATTAGTAATTTGTTATATCATTTTCAAACTAATATAAGAAGATTATTATATGATTTGCTAGTTTATAGGAGGGCATTAAAGTATGACTTTTAAAATAATTTATTTTAATTAAAAGAGTAAAAAAAGCAGAAAGTATATAGTTTTCAAAAATATATCTCAGAGTAACACATGTTTTGTTTGGAAACTGTGTGATAAACCTCTATGATAAATACGTTTTTTGGATACAAAATTTAGTTTTAAAATGTTGAAATCTTTAGTGTTAAGGTATTATTAAAAACAGAAGTGCCCCAGCAACATGTCTTGGAGGTTTGGGGTTCGATACCTGGATAGCTGGGGGAATCTTCGGAAGAATGGTTGTTTCCCCCAAATTTTCTATCCTTTAATTTCACCACACTTCTCATTTCACTACAGCTTCATCCTGCTATATTGTCTCAGGGCTGTAGTTCTCAGCATTGCATGGCACGGAATATATTCTCTGTAAACTTTCGTCCTCCGGATCGACTCCCGATCTCCCAATGGGAAATTAACCCTCTAGGGAGGAGGGGAGCTGATCTTTAAACTGTAGGGACCGGACCCTACACTTGCGAGCAGCTTGGACCTGCCTTCGAACCTTGTGCCTTCCTTCTGTATCTCAAAAACGCAGAGAGCTGCTCCTTTATCTTAAGAGCTACTCAAATTTGATCTTAAAAATCAGTAGTTTGTTAGGAAATATATTACAGGTATCGAATGTCCTCGAAACAAATGACTTATGAAACCTATACAGTTTCTATATTTTACACGTTGGTCCATATGAGGTGAAATAAAACAGTAAAATTAAGTTTTTCACCCAGTTTTTCGTATTTATTTTAACTGGTCTAATAGGGCAGTGGCGTATATAAGGTTCCTAGCTTTTTTTCTCTTCCTCACCAACAAAACCCGCAGCTTCTCTCCTGTTATTGCATTACTGCGGAAACTCTTTCTAATCCCTACCTCTTTTTCACTATCTCTTTCTCGCTGTCTAATTTAGTTTGTCCTTCTGCCTCTATCTCTAGTTTTGTGTACCCAAAATTAACTCAAACATTGTTAACTCTTTCGCCGTTTTACTGGTCACACTTTCGGAATTGGTAGTTTTTGGGAAAAGGTTAAGAGAAAGAGAAATGCTGCATCCACCAATATGAGATCAAAATTTGTGTCAAGGCAGTGTTCATCCATAATTAATTTATAATTGGGACATTCACATAAATGATGAATGTAGAACAATTTACTATTTAAAAACCTTCAAGTTTAATCGCGAATAAGACCTAAATTTAATCAATTTAATTTTCCTTCAAGATTTAAAGGTACTTGGTGCTCCTGTTGCTAATTTCTCTTAATGTCACGTGTTCAAAATAATTATTTTAAAGCCTTTATTGTCATTTTAGTGCGTCATAACAAGAAAATAATTTACCAAAAGGAAAACTCTGATGTGTTGTACTCAGTGACTCTCTACTATTTTACCAAATATCCTTAAAACCATTTTGCTAATCTTCTTGTAGTTGTAATAAAAGTAGAGGATTTCAGTAACTATAAGCGACAGTCATATCTTTTGAATCTAGTCACTATATAATATCTTTTGAAATTTCGTTTCTTTTGCATGACCGTGAATAATTACTTCCCATTTGATAAAAACGAAAATTCTCTAAGATTCAGATATATAACAACGAATATTTCTGAAATGATTCACTTCATCAAAAAGTATTTGACATAAATTGCGTGTTTTAATAATATTTATATGTTTTTGAGTGGTAAGACTTGTCTGTCTCTTAACCTTTAACAATTGTGCAAATGTCATACAGAACATATGACTTCTAAGGACATTCCCAGAAAATTCAATATTTACACTTCACTTGGCGTGAAAATATTTTATATATGTGGTATATCAAAATCGTTAGAATCATTTTCGAGAAATCTCCCATGTAAAGCTTTGTGTTGGGTCGGAATATTCTTGAAAATTTGTCTGTCACATCATTGGAAGTTATTTAATTTTTGGGTAGAATGCAATAATTTCCGTATTTAGTTCACATAGAAGAGAAAGTAATAATTATTACAATGTAGAATGCTCCATAGGATGAAAATGTCAAATTACTTAATGTTGAATATTATTCCTCAAATATTCTTCTTTTTTTATTTATCCAGATTTATGATCCCTATTTTACACAGTGGTATATTAGGGTTAGAGTTGATACATAAAAATACACAATTTTAACAAAAATATTTTAAATACTAGAAGGAAGAAAATATGTTATAATCTGATGCATATTAATTTAAACTATTTCAGACGTTTAAACACTGTGTTTATAAACATCATGAAGAACTTATACTGTCGTGGCTTCATTAGCAAAGATGTGAGCGGAGCAGAAAATTCAGTTCCTAGAGAGTCTTTACAACCTTGTGTAATATTAAACATGTTTCCATAAAAAATAAAAGATCTTAATTTTCTAAAAATAGTAAATAATATAAATATTTAAATTGAACAATATTACACAAAAACTTCTTTAATTTCATAAAGCTTGAAAGAAAACGTAAAATCTGGAAAAACCTAAACAAAAAAATAAATAATAAATATTTTAAAATGGAATATATAAAGAAACCCAAACATAAGAGATTAATTTTATGCCTAGAGTGTTAGCTTCTAAAAATAGACTTCTTGGGTTGGATTTACAGCTGGTGCATGTAAATCTTCCTTCAGTTAAGGTTATTCCTTTAAATCTGGAAGAATGAGTTAAAGGCTAAATGTGTACCAAAGAGTAACAAAATGATAACCATGTGAACACTGCTGTTTAAGGTGGCATATAAACAAAAATATGAAAATTTAATTTTAAACATTTAATTACTGGGAGAAAAGATTACTACAATCAATGTAGATGAAAACACAAACAAGTCTCCTACACAAAGTTGGAGAATTAAAAACAGATCTGAATCTTCCTAACTCTAAATAAAACATTTTAATCAAAGAAACCCACTGATTTAGAGCCAATTAATATTCGATTAAATTTAGAAGAAATAGTTACAAATCTATATATGGCAAAATAATAAATTCCATGTTGATTATATGAATATAAATATAATGTATAAGCAGCTCTAAAAATGAAATTAACATTAAAAATAGTATTATATTCATATTCCGAATAAAAGCTGCTAACTTATTATTCAAGTGGTTAAACTCCATTTACATCTTATAATTAATTTATATAGTTTAAATAAAACTTCCAAACCTGTACTAAAAGCACTAGCATTAGAAACTGTGAACAATAGATACCCACCTGAAGAATGGTTACATATTTACACAGATGGATCTTTTGCTTGTTCCATTTATACCCCGCCTTTAACTACTATGGTCATATCGGCGGCCGTTCTCCTTTGGAACATACTGAAGGTGTTAACTCATTATCTTTGGGTTTATTTATCATTACATCACGCACACATTCACACTCTCATTCATACTTCCAGACTCTGGGGAAGATGGGGAATTATCTTGGTCGGAGAAAAATCCCCACCCTCACCGCCAGGAATCGAACACGGGACCCTTAGCACGGTAGGCAGGTGCTCTACCGACTGAGCTACGGGGCCAGCCCGGATCTAACTTGGACAACTCAGGAGCAGGAATTAAGTGTGCACTGTTCTCATTCTATGAATCAGCAGGATACCACACAACAAATTTTGATGCAGAAGTAACGGCTATTCATATATCACTCCAGCACCTTCTATACAGAATAGATAAATTTAAAAATGCTGCCATACTTTCTGATTCTAAAGCAGCATTATATGCAATAAGTTCATATAAAATGAGGTCAATCCAAATTAAAGAATGTCACAAAATGATCCAACAACTTTAAAAACTACAGAAAATAATTAAATTACGGTGGATACCTGCACATTTTGGAATTGCTGGAAATATATCAGCTGATTTTCTTGCCAGAAAGGTGCAAATTTAATTCAGAACAAAAATAAAAACGTATCGTTTAAATCCATAAAAAGATTAATTAAAACAAATATAAAAACAAACAAAACTAATCAATATCTAACAAAGCCAAGGATAAAAAATGAAACATTTTAATTAAAACTCCAGAAACTATTCTAGAAATCCCGTGTAAAGCTGCGGTAGCAAAATTTAGAATACTTACGGAACATGATTTTTTGGCCAAACACTTACACAGAATAGTGAAAATGAAATGTGTAGTATTTCACGCCCGTTTTTACCACATACGGCACCGCAGGCGATGACACTGATGATACATGAGATAAAGATGGAGCAAGGTGGAATGAGATGGCGGGGGAAACCGGAGATCCCGGAGAAAGCCCGCCCCAGCGTCGTGTTGTCCATCGCAAGTCTCACTTTGCGGTCGCCTGGGATCGAACCCGGGCCGCCTTGGTGAGAGCCAAGCGGTCTAACCACTGAGTCACGGCGCGGCCTTACACAGAATAGGAATTTTTACAAGTCCAAATTGTCTTCCGTGCAAAAAAGAAAAGGAAATAATTGAAGAACATCGTCTAACCTATGAAGTCCTACCTGATGGATCCACTACACAGAAATATTGGAGAGCAAGAGAGCTAATGCCTTCATTGCCAAAGCCTAACATTTGAAAACAACATTTAATCGCTATTTTCATACACTTCACGTAGTCATTTAAGCATCCTAGTCAGACATTTAAGTAGCAATTAGGGCAAAACTAAATTGATTCCTGATTCTAAAATATTTTAAGATTTTTCCACAAAATAATTGAACTATTCAAGAGGTCCCGAGTTCGAATCTCGGTCAGGGTGAGTTACCTGGATAAGGTTTCTTTCGGGGTTTTCCTTTATCCTAAAAGGGTGAATGTCGGGTAACTCTAAGCTCCATGGACCCTGGGCGCACTTGAGCATCATTTCACCCATTCCATTCATTGTCCAATATGACTTAAAAAGTTAAAGGACGTAAATTGCAAAAAAAATAAAAAAAAAAATAAAAAACTATTGTCGAATTTTATCGCATTTTACATGTGTCCTTAAAAAACCACAGCGCTAGATAAGTCAAATCATAACTTATATTGTTAGTTTATGAAGGAGTTAATCATAAATATGTTGGAATTATTAAATATGCAATGAAAGGTCTTAACCAATTCACTGATAAATTTATAAAATTACAATTAAGTCCACCTCAGCTATATTTCAATATCAATTCATAATGTGTAACATTTATTGTAATCCATTAATCAACTTATATTTCCACAGAACAAATTAAACTGTTTTATACATCAGCAAGCATTATTAAACGTTTTATCCTTACGTAATACTTAGCTTTGTCAGAATTTTGGTTTTCTTCCCATCATTAAATCTCTTTTTCAACCCCATTCATATCTTACGATTCAATTGAAAACACGGCATAAAGGAAAAGTAAAGGAAAGTTGAAGGAAAGTTTCGCTTTAGCGGATAACTGGAACCTAGACATATTTATCTGGAGGAATTATTTAATGTTGAATAAACATGAGCCTTATACTTAACAGCTGTTCATGAAAACAAGAAAACAACGATGCAAAACCGCAATGCCTCTAACGTAGTTCAGGAATAGCAAGGAGGAAGGTGTGAATGGATACTCCTTAAATATTTGTCACTAAGCAATTCTGGAAATAACAATAGTTTCCAGAATAATTATGTTTATAAATGTTTGTTGCCCATAATTTTTCAAAACCTAAGTGCTAAGCAATATTTTCTTAATTTTGTGTTCCCTTTTTATCCCTACCCTTTGTGTATACTAATTAATGGAATTGGGGTGTAAAATCTTCATTATTTTGATGTTTTGTGGATTGTTCAAAATGTTCTACACTGAAACTTCACTAATTCGATTTTAGCCCATGACCTATTGTTGCATCCTTTAGAATTATAGTAGCAATATTACGATTTATTAAATTTTCATATGAATTTAACGAAAAATTAAGATATTTAAGCAATTAATATACAAAATTGATATATTGCAGGAAGACCTTAGATTAGTAAACGGAGCAAAGTCTGATACATTTCTGTTGTTTTAATTTACAGGTGCACCTATTATTTTAAATATATTTAAAGTTATCTTTATAACGTTCTTGTATCATAAGTTTAAAATGAATTCACTGCGGAACTAACTCTTTTGAAATGATGTTAATGCATTATAATTACATGAAATTATTTTAAACTTGCTTTTAACAAACTCATAAAAATTAATTTACTCACTTTTAAATTTTTGTTTTACGCACGATGAAACAAAAGGAACTATATAATAAAATGAAACGTAAAACAAAATGACAGTCAAATAAAGTAACTATGCTGATGAGAAATGTAATATACATTGCCTTGATTATTTAAGACTTGCTAAGGCAGCTTAATGCAACAAATAAACGTCGATGTTTGCTAACTTCTCATTAACGTTTCAATTTTTATAACATCGCAAATATATTTATCCTTTAGTTTGAAACATATTGTATCGATAAAATTGTCAGTTTTAACACAAAAATTATCCAATTTTGTAAAATACTAAAATGTTGAATATCAGTTCAACTCTTAGGCAATTATACGAAGGTGAGTCAAAAAGTAATGCCTCCTATTTTTTCCCCTTAAATAAGTAAGTTATGTGAAAACATTGAATTTGGCGCAATTCCTCAAACCTTCTTCTCCAATCCCCTGCAGTAGTAACTTCCTAAGTAAACAAGTGGCAGCACTGCATCCTCCTGCAAAATGACTGATATCGACATTCGTATAAAACAGCGTTCTCTGATTGAATTTTTGACTGCGGAAGGTGAAACGCCAATTCGCATTCACGAAAGGCTAAAAAATGTGTATGGTGGTGCGACGGTGGATGTCAGTACTGTTAGATGTTGCTGTAACGAAGCTGAAGGGCAAACACCATTGGCAGATGAAAAGCGAAGTGGCAGGCCGGTGACTGCAGTGACTCCATGCAGTCAGCGAGTCGATGACATCATTCGTGGTGATCGCCGGGTAACAACAGGTGAATTGTCACATTACCTCCCTTAGTAAAGGCAGTGTGATGATTATTATTCAACAACTGGGTTACTCAAAAGTTTTTTCACGTTGGGTACTAAGAATGTTAACCGCCCAAAACAAAGAAACCAGGAAAACAATAGCCTCTGAATACTTGCAGCGCTTCAATTTGGAAGGAGAGGAATTTCTGGAAAAAATTGTTGCTGGAGACGAAACGTGGGTTAATTTTTTTTTTTTTTTTTTTTTTTTTTTTTTTTTTTTTTTTTTTTTTTTTTTTTTTTTTGGAACTTGAATCAAAGAGGTAGTCAATGGAATGGCATCACACAACGTCACCCAAGAAAAAAGTTCAAAACTCAGCGGTCGGCAGGGAAAGTTATGGCGACAGTGTTTTGGGATGCAGAGGGTGTGCTTATGATTGATTTTTTGGAGTAGGGATGCACAATAAATTCTATCCAATACGTCAGAACTCTCAAAAAGCTAACAGCACGTCTTCGCCGAGTTCGCCCAACAAAAACTATGGCGGATATTCTTCTTTTGCATGACTATGCAAGACCACACACCAGCCGCTACACCACTGCAGAAATTGAGAAATTGGGATGGCAAGCCTTACCTCACCCCCATACATTCCTGACTTGGCACCATCAGACTTCCATCTGTTCGGGCCACTAAAGGAATCTCATTGTGGGATTCATTTTGACGATGAGGAGGCTGTGAAAACGTCCGTGCGTCAATGGCTTAGGAAGCAAGACCGTGTGTTTTACCACACTGGAATGCATACCCTAGCTAAATGGTGGAACAAAACTGTGGAAAATGACGGAGATTATATTGCATAGTGAGAAATTAATCGTCAATGTTGTAGCTTTCAAGCAATGTTAATTGGATTCAATTTTATTGGCAATTAAAAGATAAAAAAATAGGAGGCATTACTTTCTGACCCACCCTCGTAAAATTGATATGTGTTTTTTTTTTTCTGAAAAAATGTTATTAACTGTGGCATTGTTAATTTAGGTGGTTGGAATCTGTACACAATATACGTATTAAAGTATGGCTAGTTACACCTAACTTAATGCTTTCTAAAAATTATTTTTAAAATATTCTCAAACTGTAATATGAAATATAATAAAAATAAAGATATATTAAATATTTTAAAACATAAATACTCTCTTCCTCTATATCTGTCCCTCACTAAGGGTAGAAGTATTATATATTGTGACTGCGTGGGCTACGTAGATTCGGAAATCCGGCAACAACAAGTTGAAAACAACTTTTGCTGCAGTAAAATGACGTGAAATAGACAATCAGCTGTCTTCAAGGCCGACTCGGTACTCCGCAGCACGAAAAGAAATCACTGCGGTACACATATATCGTCGACTGTCGCAATAACCAACAAACAACTGCCACTTCTAACACCTTGCGGGGTATTTATACTCCCCGGCCATTGTTTCTAGAATGCCGCAGAACGCTCTGAAGCCTCCCTCTGTCTCTTTCATTCCTGCCCACGCGCCCGGCTCCGGCTTGTGGCAGCAGCTCAACAATGCCACACGGTGACAAAGAAAATATCAAAATAAAGCACCTTTGGTTATAATTAGTGCTTCTGTAGGATCTACCGTCTAAACAGGATAACATAAAAACAAAAACCTTGGATGCATATTGCAAGCGAAAGTTGTTTACGAAATTTTACCTTCTGGTTTTACTTGACACAAAATATAATATAATTATTTACAAATTTTCTTAAAATATAAGTATACCATTTCTGTTCTTAAAACATAAATATAAGCAGTGAAACAGAAAACATTAATGCAGAAATCATTTACATCCTTACGTTTACAAAATTTTCACTGCTTTAAAATTTCACCATAGTTTAAATATTGCATTTGTAAACACATTCCTTATGGGTTCATAGCTGACATACTATAAACATTCGACTGTTGTCTCAGATTCGTTTCTATAAACAATAATAAGCGTGCCTCGGTAGCGTGGTGGTAGAGTTTCTGCCTCACGTTCAAGAGGTTCCGAGTTTGAATCTCGGTCAGGATGAGTTACCTGGATAAGGTTTTTTCGGGGTTTTCCCTTATCCTGAAAGACGAATGTTGGGTAACTCTAAGCTCTATGGACGCTGGACTCATTTGAGCATCATTTCACCCATTCCATTCATCGTCCGATATGACTTAACGTTGGAGGACGTAACTTACAAACAAAAAAACAGCAATAATACTTCTAAAATAGTTTATTTGCAGATATTTTTGATTGGCATTTACCAAATATTCCTTAGATGAAGAGAGAACCAGGGCAGAATACATAGATAGGCAGGAGATTTGGGAAAATATAGAAGAAAAGAAATCTTTGAAGTTGTATAAGCAATTAAAGAGAGAATGGGGTAGGGAAAAATATATAGATCAAAATGACAAAATTGGAAGAGAAGACACAGCATGTATGAGAGTAGGAATAATGTATCTAAAATGGCTGAGAAGTAATGACGTAGGCATATGTGAATTTTGTGGAGATGAAGAGAGCACTGTTCATTACCTGATAGAATGTAAGGAGTTAACAAATTGCAGGAGAAAAGTGTGAGATAAGAAGTCAGACAGCGTGAACAAAGACATACTGGCATTATGCATGTTAACGGGGATGAGTGAAAAGAAAAATAGATTTATAGGAGACTTCTTACATAAGTTAAGAGAAAACTGGATTAAGGTAAAAGAAACGAAGTTCAAGAAGAAATGACAACAAGCTGCTTAGGAAAACCAAAGGGTTATGGCCAGGGGACCTGAGTCAGCGAGTAAGTCTTGAGTCAGCAATTATATGTATTTGTACAGGATGTATCATAGTGATCGTTAGATATCAAAGTCATTGTAGTAAAAATGTAAACGAGACTGTACAAATAAATATTAATATCGAATATTCCTTAGGTACGTCAACAGAGGTTCTCAAAATGGTGCTAAGTAGCCAATTTCCACGTAAATACATAGCTATACCTACACTAAGAGTAGCATCTTAAAAAGTATTACAAATGTTTTAATTATATGTTTCAATATCTTTCAATATTTTCAATTTCATTCAATTAAAATGATTAAAATTTGTGGAATTTATCATTTTATGGAAACTATTCCAGATGAGTTAATTATATAGAGTCTTAATGATTCACTTTTCTGTATTTATAAATAAACTCATCATACATTACAAAAAAAAATTTTGAGCAAGTCCCGGGCGACTGAAGTTCGATCCGGGGACTCCCCAGCTGACGCACGGTTACTCCAACAATGGAGTAGAGCAAAATCGTCCACAGCTGCTGGGGTCAAACCCGGGTGCTCCGCTTTGCAGCTAGCTCTCATATATCAGGAACTAATGAACAAACTGATGGTATATTTATGAACAAACTGGGATACAGAAATTAGATAATAACTGTATTATTCCGTAAAATGAACCATAGTTAGAATCGGAAGTAATAAAAATTTGATTTGGCTACACAGCGATAATTATTTGATTTTATTCCTGATGAAGGAATAAATAATATTACTGATGCTAATTGTAATCAAATTGTCATGCTTATAAATTTCATAATAAGGATTAACAAGGACAAAGTTAAATTAGTTGCTCTTATTTTTTTTCCTTAGTTTGTCTGCGTGTTTTCACTATACATTAAAGTTTCGTTTTTCAGTTTTCATTTATAACAACTTCAATGCTTTCTAACATTAGATAATTCAATATTCATGCATAATTTTGTGTACTGCATAATTTCACTAATATAGTAACTATTTCACTCGCAATGCTATGTGGTGATTGACAATGTGTAAAACAATGATTTAAAAAACGAAGGGGGGCGTCGCAGATTAGCAAAGATGGCAAAAAAACTTACTCGGAAGAAAAGAAGTAGCATGTTATCCTATAAAGAAAATTTAATAATAATAATAATAATAATAATAATAATAATAATAATAATAATAATAATAATAATAATAATAATAATAATAATAATAATAATAATAATAATAATAATAATAATAATAATAATAATAATAATAATAATAATAATAATAATAATAATAATAATAATAATAATAATAATAATAATAATAATAATAATAATAATAATAATAATAATAATAATAATAATAATAATAATAATAATAATAATAATAATAATAATAATAATAATAATAATAATAATAATAATAATAATAATAATAATAATAATAATAATAATAATAATAATAATAATAATAATAATAATAATAATAATAATAATAATAATAATAATAATAATAATAATAATAATAATAATAATAATAATAATAATAATAATAATAATAATAATAATAATAATAATAATAATAATAATAATAATAATAATAATAATAATAATAATAATAATAATAATAGGGGGCGCCGGAGTAGCGCGGTGGTTTCGTTCGCGGCTCCCGTTCTAAGGGTCCCGAGTTCGATTCCCGGCTCTGGGGTTGGCGATTTTAAGTCGGCCCTATCCACGCCTTCACCTCTGTCTAGCACACGTGAAGTATCCCCTATGCCCAACGTGGTTCGGAGTCCACGGTAAAAACTGTAGGTCCTCTCACCTCACCGCCATCTTCACTATCACCCTATCATCGGAGGTAATGGACACCGCCCTCTGGGTGCCTCCACCTGAGAAATGGGTCCGGTCATCACTTGGTGGGGTGAGGTTACCCCGAAGGCCAAGGTTGCCATGTGGGGAGTGTTAGTAACTAACTAACTATAATAATAATAATAATAATAACAGCAACAAAAGCAGCAGCAGCAATAATAATAACAATAATCCATAGGTGAGTCACCTTAAATTGCTTTGGAAATGCTAATTCTGACTGAATATGCATTCAACCAGAAATACAACGGATTTGATTGTTCTATGTATTTTATTTCATAAATTCAACAGAAATAATTTTTTTCAGTGAGGCCTCCAATCTTTGCTCTACAAACAATATAGAATAATAAAAGGAAGTGAAGATATATCTATATTGTGACTTTGTGGGTTCGTAGAATTAAAAGGCCGAGTTGCAGAAATTAAAAATCTCCTTTATTTTCGTAGAAATACTCTTATAGATTACAGCAGCTTTACGTTACATATACCATCAGTCTACCAAGGTCGATCACAATAACAGTGACAGCAGATTACATCCTTAGCACTCGTTACAACAACACAGCTGGCTGTCTCTCATTTCACAACACTGTTTCACACTAACTCTTTGCAAGCCGTCACGTCTCAGGACTTCTCAGTTGCTACGGAGCTGTCAGAAAAAAAGTCCTGAAGAAGCCCCACATAGTTGGGAGGAAACGTCGACCAGAGGAACATCAAAGACGCGGTCCTACCCGGAAGACCCAGTTACAATTGGCTACTGTTGTTTGAACATGCCTGAATGTTACTTCATAATTAGGAGCCATTTTAAACCATCTTCTTTTTGATTGGCTATTGGGATTGGGGATTTCATTGCGGAGGGTATTCGTACGTAGGCCACCATGCTGGGCCCATGGTTGCTATGCCCTCAAGTGGGGGCATCCCCGGGAGGAAGGATGAGGGCGCCCCAGAGGTCCCTGGCTGGCGGTCCCGAAATGGTCCCAGCAGAAGAGCGGAGACCGGCAACCGACCTACCGGAGGAGGAAGCAGTTTTCCTCAGAGCATATCATCCTGCCATGCACCGCCGAGACACCCGCCGACTCTTCTACCCTAAAATAGACCATCAGATGAGAGATGATATGAAATCATAATGGAGATGAAATGGAGGGACAGGAAATTTGAGGGATGTAATTAAACCACCCAGCATTCGCCTAGCGACCCGGGAAACCCCCCGATAAAACCCATGGGTCAGGTAGGTCGGCCACGGGAATCGAACCCGGGCCTCCCTAATGCGGGCCACAGACGAAACCGCCTGAGCCATCCCGCTCGGTCTGATTGGCTATAATCACGTTTCCGTTTGTCATTATGAATGCTTTTGTACGTTTATGTCCTTGCGTTTACATTGCGAATGGCCCTTTAGAGAATGCTATTATTTAAAAGTAAGAGAATAATACATTTTTTAATTATATTTGAAACTTATATTAGAGAAAGATTGCAAAAACGGTCAACACGCCCAAAAAGAGGAAGAAAAACTTTTGTTTAAAACCACAATTATACTATGTGCTGCTTAGAATTTTGAAATCCTCAGCAGCTGAACTTACGTTTAGTACACAATATTGATCAAAACATTATCTCTCTATAGCACGCACGTAATGGCAAATTTATGTGTTATTACTTTGCAACGACAAATACGTAATCAGTGTCAAGCATTTAATTTTATGATTTTTGCCGTAATTCCAAACATTATCCGTAGTATTTGAGATATTTGATACCAATATGCCACAATACTAAGATGCACTTATTTAAAAAAGTGTGAACATTTTTATCGCACTGTTATGAAACTTGTGTTTACTCTGAAACTACATTCAAAATATTACAATTTTACTGATACTTATTCTCATAAAGTAGGCAGGAGTAATTTACAGTAGCAGATTCAGCATTTTTGCAAATCCCTGGTGAGTACACATTGTAACGTACAAATCCCAGTCACTTTTTACTCGGTAATATTTTCTGGCCCAAATGCAAGGTGGAGTCAGCTGTACGATTCAATACAAAACCAGAATTCTCTTCGTGATCAATGGCAATGATGTCAACTCTTCCCCTCTTTTCTACCCCTATACACACGTGGATTTCAACCCCCTAGGGAAACAGCAGGCTCGAATAGAGGGATGATTTATCAAGTTCATGCGTGTGTTGCCGGTCCATTATCCAAATAAGTTTCTTATAATTTTAGTATTTATATTAACATAAATATTTTATGTAAATAGAAAAAGTTATACAAAGAGTATATCCATGCTTTTATATTGCTTTAAATTACAGTAATAAAGTCGATACTAAAATACTTCTATAATTTTCATGTCTTGATAAATAGCAGATATAAACCATTTCAACCACCTGGGATTATAAAATATATGAGAGGGATACCAGGGTTAAGGTACACTGCGCATGCTCTTTTGTTTCCATGCAGATGCTTTGCGTTATTAGGGAAAGATATTCTGAACAGGTCTGTTAGAATGGAGAGGGTTTATATAAGACCCTGGTCTGATTTCACAAACAAAAAGGAGCATATTCGATTCCCGGCGTCACTAGGGCAATGTTTAATTTTAATAATTGTTATCGTGAATGTGTTTCATAAGCGAAAAGTAATAAACATAAAGGAAAATTATCTCAGAAGTGATGTTTAAAGATTATTTTACTCCTGTGCAACGTACACTGGGTTCCATTCCTACTGAGCTCGAAGAATAGTTCTTTAATTAAATGGTTTCTCACTAAATGTGAGTATACTTGAGTGTGTGTGAACTCATATTTACTAACCAGCACATTTCAGGATTTCCGTTAGGCAAATAGATACCTACTTCAGCATTTTTTCCGTGACAGCACAACTTTACCATGGTACCACATGATTTACAAACTCATGATATTTCAGGCTATTTACAATATTTTGTTAAATTCAGATGCTGTAGTTATCTTAGGAAATAATTGAACAAAATCATAATATTTAGCAGACTCCATGTATAAGCTACCCTTAAATTTATAGCCATTTCTGCATCCCTATACAGTTGTTTAGTATCAGCATTCTTTGTTTCATACGTTCACTTGTTTTCCCAATATATGTTTAAGTGTAAATAAAATGGTAAAAATTGTTAAATAAAAGATTGACAATGTTATACTATCTAAAACTGATAAACGTTTTTCTTTTCATGTAACTGCCTTATTTCCTAATATTCCTAGAGAAAAGCCTTTAATGTATTTAAAAAATTGGTTGAATTCAATAAATTTACATGAGGACTTAATAGTTGATTTTGTTAAACTTGCTGAATTTTGTTTATATCGCATTTAATGGTAAAAGTTTTCAACAAACTTCTGGCTTAGTAATGGGTAATCCTCCTTCACCTTTTCTTACTCATGTTTTTATGAGTTTTTTCGAAATGCAAGTCACTAAAGCTTTTCCTTTGATTTTTAATGTTTGGTATAGGTATGTTGATGTTGTTTTTGCAATTGTTACTGATAAACTTATAAACTATGCTTTAAAATTAGTAAATTTGCAAGATACAGCTATAAAATTTACGTTAGAAACTGAAATTCATGCATTTCTTCCTTTTCTAGATCTAAATATAATAAGAAATAATAATAAATTAAACTTTAGTATTTATAGGAAGTCTACTCATATTGATAATTGCTTAAAAAATAAAAATTGTAACCCTTTTACACATAAATTTGCTATTTTCAATAGCTTGATTTATAGAGTAATAAATAAACCCCCTGAATAAAGATGAATTTAATAAATAATATAAATATATTATTAATACTACGTTAATTAATGGTTTTAATAAAAATTTTATACATAAAAAATGAAAATTTAAATTTTAAAAAAACTGTTAATGATATTTCCACCCCTAGAAAAATAAAAGACGTTATAATTTTAAAAAAATTACTTATCAACCTTGGGTTAATACACATTTTCAAAAAATGTTTAAGGAGTTTGGTATATCTTTAAGTTCCTCAAAATAAATATAGTATTAAAATTCTATTGCATTTCTCTAAAAAAGATGAAACTCCTAATAATAAAAGATCTGGTATTTATTAGTTTAATTGTTTCTATTATGATAAAGTTTATATTGGAAAGACAAAACGTAATTTAGAAACCAGAACGAAAGAACATTTTCGTAACATTAAGTATAAACAGACTGATAAATCAGCCGTAGCAGATCATTTTTAGTCATTTAACCATGAAATAAATCCAGAAGTTAAATTATTAAAACAATAAAATGGTCCCATAGGTTTAATGGTTTGGGAAAATATATTTATTTTAGGAAACAAACATAGTGTAATGAATTTTGAAAAACCGGCAGTCAATTTTGTTTTTAAATTCGTTTTATTTTCAGATTTTGGTAGTACTAACAAAAAGATGTTAACATCCAGCGTTCGTAAGGAAGGCGACAGCTTTGTTGTTTCCAGCTGAAGATATGTAAACGTTTTACACGAAATCGCGATCCCGGACAATTTATAGGAAATTTGTAACCTTTTCTTATAAGTGAAGTTCTAAGTTGCAAATTGTTATATTTTTAGATAAATGATATAGTTTTTTCTCAGCTTCATAAATTGAACTTTCCTCTTAAATTTGATCTTTTACAAGTCCTCCTAAGTGTATTACGTTTTATTGTTCTGTTTTGTAATATGGTGCTTTGTAAACCTAGAAGATTTCACAGGGAATAGTTTTTAACTGTGGCGTAGCATTGTAATTTGTGAAGAGCTCTTAAAGGTTATCAATTAACGCACATAATTTTCGTAGATTACAAAAAATCCATCGAAAGCGTAGAAGTATATTATGGTTGTAGTGAAGGAAAAATGTATTGCAAAATATCAGCGATAAAGCACTTAAATTTTGAAAATAAAATTATAATATGAATAGCATCAATGAAAGAAAATAATATAACAGCAACAATAAATAAAGGCATAAGATAGAGCCTCCGCATATATGTAATAATAGCAGTGAATCACACGAAGCGACATATGTATTCAAAAGAGCATTTTATAATAAAAACAAAGAGTTGTAATTTTAATACGCTTCTCTTTCTGGATGACCGACTTTTAAGAGTTCTGTAGTAACGTCATAGAGCGTAATGATATTCCCCAAAATACCAGAAAGGAAACTACGATTGCATTTTAAAAAGTAATGGGAATAACAATGCTTCTTTTCTGCTCGGACTTTTGGATTTTGACAAGAAAGAGGAAAGAGAAGTAAAACATTGGACATCAGATTTCCAAGATCTAAGGATATACCATAATTAGATAAAATTAAAGGGGGAGATGGAGGATATTCATAATAAATAATAAAATAAAACTAAATAAAAACAATTAGAAACAACACATTCCGCAAAATCTGTTGAGAGACAGAACACAAAATGAGCTCAGTGCTAAAAATGAAATCGGAAGAGAACTGACTCCATGATGATGATGATGATGATGATGATGATGATGATGGTGATGGCGATGGCGATGATGGCGATGGCGATGGCGATGATGATGATTATGATGATGATGATGACGATGACGATGATGATGGTGATGGTGATGATGATGATGATGATGATGATGATGATGATGATGATGATGATGATGATGATGATGATGATGATGATGATGATGATGATGATGATGATGATGATGATGATGATGATGATGATGATGATGATGATGATGATGATGATGATGATGATGATGATGATGATGATGATGATGATGATGATGATGATGATGATGATGATGATGATGATGATGATGATGATGATGATGATGATGATGATGATGATGATGATGATGATGATGATGATGATGATGATGATGATGATCTTAGAGGTTATCCAGGCAAACCAGCATCTCCGGGGAATGACGATGGGCTTAAACTGGTTAATGTCTCAATTAATTTGAATAAATTTAAAATAAAAGGTATAGTTAGTTATTTTGGTTATTACAACATTTTAAAAATAGTTTAATTCGCCAAAATGTTGGTTATGTAGCCAATCTTCATATTAACACCATAATAAACCCGCAGCAGCAAATGGAAGGTGCATTTATCTTACTAAAATGGAATTTAGTTTGTTTCAATACTTCCTCAAAAAATGCGTATCTTGTAGCAGAAAATGCGATTACAGAAAGTTTTTCAAATAAAAATAAAAAATTGAAACACAAAAGTGCATAGAAAAATATATAAGGCTTGAACACATAGAAGTCGCCTCGTTTTACAGAGACAAAACTCGAAGGTGGTAGAGGATTGAGAGTTATATAAAAAGAGAAAAGCTAACAAAACAAATTAACACACTAGATTACATTTATTGTCAAGAAATTCCTGCCTTTTTCCTTTCTTTTTTCTTAGGATAATGAGAAGTTTATATGCTTATAAAACACCTTGCTTATAAAGCTTGTTATACGGGAGCAATTCACTTGTATTTTTAAGTATTTATGCCAAAATCATATTATATACTTAGGCGACAAATTATATTTATTGCGAAACTGCTGTCACCCGCACTGCCAACGTGACTACAGCCTCGCCGGCCTGACATATTCGCGAAACCGGACCTCCCACAGATTGTATACACCGTATAACTATGTCCTGGTTTCTGTCCTTGAATTAATTCAGGTTGTATTACGTTTCTAATGACTGTAAAAATAAAAATAGTACATCTAATTCCTCCTGCCAGTCGTGCGAGCAGATAGTATCGTGTATCATGATCGATACTGCAATATGTTGACGGTACATGCAAACAAAAATAGTGCCACTAAACATGGATTCGCAAGATAATGAAGAATGTGCTGATAAAACGTCATGCTGACTTACTTTTAAAATATTCATATGGATTTAATTTCAGATGTAATTTTTTTGTTTTATTTTCACCTATCAATTTTTTGGATTTATAAGATAATGAAGCAGTTTGAATGAGTAGAGCCAGACTGAAAAATTCAATGCCATAGCCGGGATTTGAACCACGGATATCCCCATCTCCGCGCGGTTGCTGTACCCAACTGAGCTAGTATGGCCAACGTGCTGACATGGCGTTAAATTCTCCAACTGACGCATGTTTCCCGGTAGACCACTAAGGGTTCTCTGCTATGAGACACGCACCTTTTTATGGCGACTTACTATGCTGTAAGTACTTAAGTCACAGACTTCATAGTTGAACCACCATGTTACTCAGGTAAATTGATGGAAATGATCATTTCTTCCACACTAGCCGTGTGTAGGCTAAGGTTTGAATGAATAGAGCTACTCATTCAAACCTTAGCCTTCACACAGCTAGTGTGGAAGAAATTATTATTTCGATAAAAGCAGTTTATTCATTAGAGTCCTTCTACTACTGAAGATGATCAATCTGACTCAAAATTTGCTCATGTCTTACCTTACAGGAAATTGACATCACTACTTTATTACATTTCGCAATTACTGTACACTTTTGCACATTGGAGAAAGGGTTCAAATATTTTTCCTTCCATCTGTAAGAAGACTGTACTCGTTTCTGCATTGAGTTGGAAATTCTTTCGCACACCACCAAAACATTTCGAAATTGTGGACAAGCCTGCGTATATCTCTGCTGTACCCTACTCTTCTGAATTCAACCCAGCCACAAAAGTCCATGTGGCAAATCTGTGCATTATACTTCTTAAAGTGCAGCAACTCGTGTTGTTGGTCCAGCATGCATGTACAAATTACTCTGATACTGTTCAAATCGAACGTAGTCAATTAATGCCAGAAGAATTGTAGCAGAAACCAAAAGTAATTTTATCCATTTAGTTATCTTGGAAAAATAGTACGATCATTTTGTGTTAATCCTAACCCACTTTCAGTGAGAAGCGTTGCCAAGGTAACAGGTATCTTTTGAACAACATGTGGGCTTACCTCACACTAAAAATGTAAAGTAGGATAATGTAACTTCTCAGTGAATAAAATGCTACTTGCCAAATCATATTTCACTGCAGTTCTTTATTGTGTCAATGACAAAAGATTATTTAAGGTCAGAAATTTTAATTACCGAGTCATTTAGTTCGTTGGGCTTAGTAAGAATGCATCAATTGCGGTGTACAATAGCTATGTGGCTTTTTTTTGTCGAAGTTCCTGAAGAAAGTTGCACTGCTTCAGGTGTTCTTAATCGGTTATGACCATATCTTCAACCTCAGGCTTAATACATACAGACCTACCGGCTCACCTACCATAGGCACCCTGATGGAGCTTTTTAAATATGTGACTTTTGGGATCTTTTTAAGCAGAACTTGATGCATGCGTACGTTATCCCTTGCACAACCAATAGCCCTTTCTTACAGGAAATGCATGTCAGCATACTGTTCGTTGCTGTAATGATCCATCTGACCAGAATTCAGCAAAACTGGTACCCCTCAGACATGTGGCGACAGCTTTGAGACTGGCATCCATCCTATAGATTCTGCGCTTTGAGTAAAACGGCGCCTCTTTTGGCAACAAAGAGCACAACGTGGACCGCGCACGGAAAGGGGTAAATCATGCGATGTTCAGAACAATTAACCCTCTAGTGACTCGTAGCCACACATTTGCAATTGTCTGGCTAACGGCTCGTTTGCGGTTCCATGTTTGCTGGGACTTGTTTGGTTCTATTTACTGTGCTGTTAGTTCAAAGGGGTTTGCGCTGTCTATTATGATGCATAGCAGTATTTCCTTTGGTCAGAAACCTTTCAAAGCCTTCATTCAGACTTGGCTCGCAAAATGTTCTCTCTATCTCAACTGCATTAGGTTTTTTTACGATTTCTGTTAAATTTGAAAAGTGTGAAAAAATTTGCTTCAACCAGCATCCATTAAATATAATATCCATAGATATAATACTTGATCCATGTTTATCACCAATAGGTGACTTGCTTCTAAAAGAGAAGGCCCGTGATGTGATAATAGAAATTCCAGAACTAATAATAATTAACAACAGTAACGTTATACATTAAATATCGATTAATCTATGAATAAGTATTATATAAAAAGGCACATTTGGAGTGCAGGTTGACAGCAGTAGAACGTGGCACCATTGTCCGATTGTCACTAAGGTTGCATTATAACAAAAGACGATCAGCGGCTATAAAGAGTTCATCTTTTATGACTTTAATGTAGAGGTCGTTGTTGTTTTTGATTTGTAAGAAAACTATTAGATGGGTAAATGAATGACTTTTGACAAATTGATACAGAGCATTCTAAAATAATAACATTCAATTCTATTATAAATCGCATGGGTCGTTAGAAAGCTTAAAGATGAGAATTACAAAATCGGTGTTTTTGTTAGTTTACGAAACTAAGCGCTAGATTTTACATGAAGCAGGAATTGAAACGGGGAAGGATTTCAGCACTGCGTCCAAGGCTGAAGCGTGCGCTTATCACTTCCTCCGAGAGGTGAACTGAGCTAATGGCGGCAGGCCTAACTTCTCTAGATTGAATATTCCCACCGCTCCATCGGTGCCTCCTCACGAAGAGATTTAGGCACTACCAGCCAGAGGAAAAACAAAACTATTGTTGTCTTAAGCATTGTAGTTCTCGTGGCCATAGTCACTAAGCCTAAGGTTAGTTTTCTTTAGCGTGGAAGTCTGTAGATTCGAGTCTTGCCTAGAGCATTGGTACGAATCAAGCAATTACTGAAAACAAAAGGCAAAAGCAGCACAACAACCGCATATAGCACGTACCACTGCCCAATTCGCCTAATCCTACTGTCCCGTAAGATAAAATATCATCATCAACCTTCGATATAGGCCAGATAGGCCTGTTTCGGCTCAGAAGGGAACTTCCCAGCGTCTCCGTGGCCTTCCAATGTTTTATCTCTAATACCAACTGGTTTATACTGCAAGGCCTGTTTGGTGAGTCTTTCTTCTGGCATTCGAGAGAGACGACCTTGCCATTTCAGCTTTTACTACCTGAGTTTGTCATTTAAAGTAAATATTTGTAGTTGTTCTCTTATTGTTTCAATTTTAAAGTGATCTTTAAGACTACAGCCAGCTACGTACCTCAAAAATTTCATTTCAGCCGTTTCCATTATTCTTTTATCAGTTCTATTCAAGCTCCAGGTCTCAGCTTCATAAGATATAACAGGCACTGCCATAGTTTTATAAAAAAAATTAGATAAAATATGTGGCTGTAAAATTCGTGGCGGTATATAATTCATCTCAACATTCGAAATATACGCCCAGAAAATTGCAGTGGGAAAATCGGCCAGAATAACCCTTCTTCCCGCTTGAGCCATCCTGCAAGGTTGTAAAAAGATAAAAGGTAATTTGACACTGTTGAACTGTTTTGTTTGATAAATTTTGTCGTGTATTCCATGTGTCGAGAAATGAATAGTGAACTCAATTAGGAACTCATTGGAAGCTCTTGTACTTTGAAATAATCGTATTATTTATCTCATGGGAAGGGTGCTTAGAGTGAAAAGGAAAATATTAGGGTACAGAACAGAAGGAAAAATTAGAATGCCATGGCTTCAATAATGAAAAATTAACAAAGCCACCAACAGCTTGACTTCGTAAGGGATCACCTTTGGTCGTCCACCACCCGAGAAGCTGCTACTTATATTTGAACAGATGTAACTATTGTTTGTTTTCCATTTCTAATAGCAATAAAGAGTGAAAAATGCCATTCATTTGCTCCCACAGATTTTCTTTATATTTATGCGCACACACGTACGCACACACACACTCACAATGCACTGTTCTTTTTCTGGTTCTTAAATTATTTATGAATTGCGGTATTTCCTTATTTACTAAGTAGATAGGTAGCAGTAGAAAAAGTAAAAATATAATATGAGAAACATTCAAACAGAAGAAGCATTGCATCTGTCAAGTTCTATGAAGGATTTATAGCACTCTTTTCAAACATAGGAATTCTGTCGTACTCTTTTGTACTCGACCACATGTAGAAGACAGATGCATTTCTTGCAAAGCTGACATGTGTAACAAATGCACGTATTTTTCCTGTAAATTAACCAGAAACACGGAACCTCTCAGAGAATGCCCACGCGCCTGGAACTCATTACTTAAATTCCAATTGGTGGAAGCTCGAGGTAATGGTTTTTATGGCGGGAGAGGAAGCCTACGCCGTCGGTCAACATGAATTATTTCTCAGTGTCCCAACAGAGCTAACTCCTCGATCAATACCGTCTTTTGTCTCGGAGCGCTTCTTTTGTTGTGTATTTGGATCCAATCAGATGGCCCAGTTCGTACGCTGAATGTAAATAGGGTCTGTAACATTACACAAAACAGGAACGTGTCACTCCAGTCTGTGCTTCCAAAATGGAATGTGTGCTAATACCAGGCATTCCTCTTTAACACACTATTACATCAATAATTATTTTACAATGTTGTAATTATGTTGTGAATATTCCAAAATTTTACAATTTACAACTTTTGGCTACATTTATTTGTCTTTGCCTTGTTGCTACCTTGGCTTGCATGACATCCTGGTCTTCTGCTCTACCAGGTAGCTCTTAACCTCCATGCCTACTTGTTACTTTAGTCCCTTTCTTCCCCCTCATCTTCCTTTCTTATATTCTTTACATTTCTGGCCCATTTTTCTTTTACTTTCTGCAAGAACTCGCCAATACTTCTTACCTTCTTTTCCTCCCTGCCCGTTAACATTTTTATAGCTACTATCCTCTTCTCTACTTTCTCCCATTTTTCTTCCCAAACCTTTCTTCTCCATATTGCAACCCCCTCGCATTCTGTTACATAGTGTTCTATGCTTTCTTTTCCCCCACACAATTCCCAAATTCTCTTTTCCTTACCTCTTATCCCTGTTAGATATATTATTCTAGTTCTCATCCAAGCTAACCCTTCTCTCTCTTGCCTATTGCAGTCATCTACATATGCTTTTCGTCCCCATTTCTTTTTATTTGCTTGCAAAATTGTAATGATTTCATATGTTCTAGACTTCCCCATATTTACCCATATCGCATGTATTCCTTTCCACTGTTGTAATTAAATTTACCATTCCAGTAAGTATAATGAGAAAGTTAACACTGAATGAAAGACAAAACCATACTTCTGTTCTCAGTAATGTGTATTTTTAACTGAATGAAATGGATACTGGAAACAACAAATTTTATTAAAATGTCAAACTTTTACTTTCTTTGTTGATTCCCTATAGAAAATCTATTGCGTACCATCCAAAATGTCACATTGAGATTTTATCTGAAATATGTGTAGGTATTTAGACATCGGATTTTTTTTATTTATGTCCTCCAACGTACCATATCGCACGGTGAATGAATTGAGTGAAATAATGCTCAAATGAATTCAGGGTCCATGGAGCTTAGAGTTACCCGACATTCCTCTTCAACGATAAGTAAACCCCAGGAAAAAAAACTTATCCACGTATGAAACGGTAGAACCAGACTGAAAAATTGAATGCCATAGCCGGGATTTGAACCACGGATCTTTTGCTTGTCGTCCAACCGCTCTAACCCTTGAGCTACTATGGCCAACGTGCCGACTTGACATTAAATTCTCCAACTGACTCGTATGTTTTCCGGTAAACCACTTAGGAGTTCTCATAAACACATGAGACAACTACCTTAATGGCAACTTCCTATGCTGTAAGTACTTTAAGGCCCGGGCTTTATAGTTCGCACCACTATTAGGTACAATTAATGGAAATTAATTGTTTTGTCACACCAGCAGTGTGTAAGACGCACTATGAAAGGGTAGAGCCAGACTGAAAAATTGAATGCCATAGCCGGGATTTGAACCACTGTTTACAGTAACGCGCATACATATGTAAGCGCTGACCTTTTTCTATTTTTGGGTAAGGGACCTCCAATCGTGTATTTGAGCGAAATCTTACTAAAGAATTTTTTATGAAATGAAATATCTTCTCTATGTACTATATAGTCACATAGTAGATAAGGTAAAAGCCTCATTTTATACCTCGTTTATGTTAAATAAGAAAAGAGTTTGCAGATATAGTTTACTTATGAATTTTGTTGTAGATTTAGGAGGCCGAACCATAATTTTAAAATGTCTTTATGCCTTTCCATAACGTTATTAGAAATAATTGAATAGTGAAGATGTTAAAACTTTACAAAGGTATTGGAAAATTTAAATTAAAAACAACAACTTATGAATTTTGTTGTAGATTTAGGAGGCCGAACCATAATTTTAAAATGTCTTTATGCCTTTCCATAACGTTATTAGAAATAATTGAATAGTGAAGATGTTAAAACTTTACAAAGGTATTGGAAAATTTAAATTAAAAGCAACGAATATTTCGGAAGTGGTTCGAAACATAAAAATGTATTTGAAATAAGTTGTCCTACTTTTAAGAGTTATAAGTTATTCGTAAAGCACTTTCTGCGTATATTTATAGTGCATCATTATGTAAAACGTCGTTGCATCTGTACAGAACTTCATAGTCCATTCCCACAGACAAAAAGCCAAGATATAAATTTTGAGTCCTAGTGATTTAAATATGTTCGGTCTCACTTCACCAAAAAGTGACACGTCATTCATCCTTTGAACACATATTGTGTGAACCTATATAACAATTGTGACTCGTAGGAAGATTGGAAATGTCTACAGCAAAGAACACGTAAGTTTGGTTTTTGCCAATTTTCGAAGAGGGATATACCCGCTTTTTAAATGATTTAAAAGTTTAAATGGGAATAAGAATTTGTTACCTGCGGAGAAAGAATTTGTTATCATCTTTATTCTCGTATCTGTTAGCTAAAGGCATGAGGCATTTTCACTCATTTCATTTAATGCAGTAATTAAGTTCCATAATTACTTTTCCTACTATGTATAATAAGATGGCGAAGTAATGCATTCCACCCAAAAATTCAATACGGAAATTCTACGGAAAATACATGTTTTGTCATCCCCTGAAAATACATAAAAAGCATTTTATATTCTGTTTATAATCTGTTTATTTCAAAGTTATCACATAGCTACTAGCAAAGCTCTTAAAATATTTGACTATCCCATAAAGTCTATTGTATTTTCATATTCTCTTATACCTACAAAAACTTAATAATATAATGCTTGCCACGATTAACATGAAGTAGGTAGAGGAACCAATTTTATAAGAACAGCTTGTACAAGCAGAGAATATCTTGTGAATGGAACACAGACAATTTTTAGCGCATCATAGATCGAAGAAGTGTACAATAGTCGGTACTATATCCAGCCTGGTATGAATATTTAAATACACGTTTTTAAAGCATACACTGAACAAAGCATAATAATTCCTCTCGACCACTCAAAGCTTCTCTATTAACCACAAAGCTAGCTGAGCAGTACGAGAATTCGGCTCTCGTCTCGAAGCTTTGTTATAATCCTACAATATTCTTTTAAGCGCCTTGTGCAGTTTTAGCTTGTACAAGTTACTACGCCCATTATACGAAACGTTATATGATACAAATTGTACCAGAATTGCATTACTAAATTATTTAACATCTGTTTGGTGTGCTATGTCCATCATTTCTGTAGAACTACATTTCACGGATAGCTCCAAAACTGGTACAGAGCACTGGTTCATTTTTGCTCCTAACTGACCCTTGGTAGATAGGGATTGAGAGGAGACTGAAGGACGAACACAAACGGTCAAGTATGGACGAGTCCCTGACGGTTCCAGATAGAACGTATCTTAGCACTGATGCCCCTGTCCGAAAGTCCCTCTCGGAGCATAAAGTCCAGGGAAGCCCCTAGAAATTGGATCATTCAACAGACCAACAAAATCCAGTCCCTTTCTTGTGACACAACTACCGCCCAACCGCAACACACCGAGCGCCCTCGCCTGGTTCTACAATCCGGAAACAGATTGTAAGAAATTTTGACGACGTCAAATGATCAGAAGAGAAACCACTCCTGCGTTTACCTATAAACCCGAAGAAACCATTGTCAGAGAGATCAAATCTACTCAGAACCCCTTGAAAGCGAATCCCTCGTGTTACCGTGGAGTAATCTTCCTCGGTTCATTATGGTTTAAGGAGAGTCGAAATGCCCTATCTTGCCAATGATTATGTTTGACCCATTGGCTCAGCAAATATTTAATATAATTAGCTAAACTTTTAAGGTATAATACAGGTACAATACCTTTACAGTTGATTGATGACAAATAAAATGCTTCTCTTCATTGGGTGGAATATTATGTTTTTCCTTTTTTAAATAAAGCTCCTAAAACTCTATTGAAAAATTATAGTTTTTAAATTGAAAAAGCACTGCTCCACATGCATAAAAATGTAGTTATTAAAATAAAGCAATTTTAGATGCAAATGCCAGTCCTTAGTGTCAGTTTCTGAGACAATGGGGCAATTGTATAGAAAATTTTGCTTTTTCAGAAGTTGATACAAACATAAAATTAAAAAAAAAATCTTTCCACTTGTGATGTAGAAAATCTTTCTGCTTCATAGTCCTCTGTGTCTTCAAGTAGAACATGCTTCTTCTTTTCCTTCTTTACAGTGACCTAGCCTCCTGAGACTCATGTTCTGTCTTACGTACCCTTGCAGCATCACGCTCTTTTGGGATATTTCTGGTATAACACAATAGTCATTCCCATTTCATTCAGTAAACTTATTCTAACAACATTCCCTTCATTAAATATGATAACTGCTTCATTTGCACCAAATGTAGAGTTTTTAGACCAACAAAACCATTTTAGGTACTCGATACCAATCAACACTATTAAAAGATTCATTCTTATTTATATTTTCCCTGTCATACATTTTTTCAGTAGTTTTGAACTAGCCAAATCTACATAAATGAGTTTCAATGCCAAAATTACCACCTTGTGATGAAATTCATGCCGTTTACCACCAGCTTCTGTTTATATATGCACCAATCCATAGAGCAGAATATGAGCAGTGGTTTTATATCAATGGAAGCTATGTAGGAGTAGGTTGCCCACACCGCTCTATTCATGCCCTCAAGGTTATTTGAATTTTCTGTGATAGCCTTCCCATAACATTCAGTTGGCTTATTCATGATTGCTACTGTCACTCGTCCTCTGATTGTTTCCCCATCAGTTAATTTTGTTTTCCCAAGTGTCTAAGTTTTCTCAATCTTGTACCCATTTTTGTACATGGTAGAAACACGCCAGTTTGATTGGCAGTAGATCTCCATTGGTTAGCTGCTATCACTGTTTTGATGAAGCTTGTATCAGCATACTGATCAGATTAAACAAGATATATTTTCTAACACTAATATTCACAAAATTATTGACGTTTTACCAATTGAGTGTACCAAAATTTTCTAAAAGAACTACTACACAGGATTATTTTCAACAATATTTTAAAATGATTTACCTTAACTTACCTCTATGAAAGTTACACCAAAATGAGTGAGAGATTCTAAATATTCACATGCAATTTTAACATGAAAAGGAAAATTATCATGAAAATCCGACTGGTCATCATTTGTTTGTTCTTAATCCTACATTTTATAATTCAATTGTTTTCAAGAAATGGTTAAGCATCTGTACTGCAGAGTAAATGTTTTAAAAGGAAGCCAGGGTACTTGTCAAGGTAAGAGTAGGATTTTGAAATGGAATTACCTCGCGAGTATTTTCCATTCTTTAAATCGCATATTTACTTAATTTTCAAGTACCCTTCTATCTTATATGTGAGAAGTGTAAACGGTGAAGATGAACGCAAGCACATGAGTCATTTAGATTTTGCATAAATTCGAAAAAATAAAGTCAACTAATCCATCTGGTATTATAAATATATGTATTTAAGATGACAAAGGGTCATAAATTATAGTTTGTGTTGCATGTCACATTCTTAGCTTCCTCTTTTGCAACTTTTTCTGCTCCTACAGAGACACTCTGTAGACAAAAGTTTGTCGTGCTCTTAGCTAGCGCAGTTCGACCTGGAGGAACCTGCACACCTGGTTTATTTATTCAGTACCCTCACTCTTTCATCACTGTCTTCCTCAGCAGCCGTTCTTTACGTGCAGTGCACAACCTTGTCTTGAAACGTCGTTTGAACAATGAGTTCCTTGTGAACTCCTTACGTGCATTTTGGTTTCGTTAGAACTTTTAAACGTTTATAAACAACAACAATGCCGGTCCTCATAGCCACGTAGGAAAATAAACGGAAGCAATAAAAACGGTTAATTAAGGAAAAGAAAAGTATATATATACATATATATACATATATACATATATACATATATATGTGTGTATTAAAACTCATTTTCAGTTGACAATATATTTATTGCTTAATCTATTGACAATGTACATTCATTGAAAATATATATATAATAACTGTAATTGTTAAAAATAATATAATTTATGGAATAAGTGAAGGCATATGGATAATATTGACGTTTACAGCGTTATCTGAAGACAAGTAGTCCAAAAGTTCGAGCTTCACAGCTGACATAAGTGGAAATGTCTTCATATTGTTGCATGTATAGGCTGAGCTAGATCTGGAAATTTCGGTAATCGTTATTCTGTAACATGTATTGATTCTGACACAAATGTGTGTTAAGCGTAAATTCTGCTGACTGGCAAAACATGTACTTTGGACTGTTGGCATAAGGAAATAATTCACATGTGACCCAAACTTGTTTTGCTGATCAGAAGAAATAATTGTTAGTAGGTCAGTACAGGCTTAAACATTCTCTCAATGATGTAAACGGTATGGTGCAAAATTAATAGTTAGTGGGAATCGCTGAATTGACTTTTTGGTAGGACCCCTATTTAAGCTTGGTAGATTTAGTCCTCGGAGAGAAAACGTCGCAGGTATGTCAGAGGAGACTTTATGTCGGTCTCTGTGAGAACGACTACGAATACGATAGCCAACCGGTCTTAGCAGATTATTCATCTTTCGACAGCCCAGCCATACAAACAACGCATCGCCAAAGTTAAAGTTATATCAAGTTATTATGTCATTAAATAGTACCAAACCATCCCTGGTCTCTTCCAGATTCAGGGAATACTCTGTATACATGTTGCATACCAGGGTTGTAAGGGGGGGTTGAAAGACTTACAAACCTAATCTACAACTGGGGGTGTAGCTATTGAGATGGCAGAATAAAGAAAACATCTAAATCAAACTAAACTGAATAACTCTATTTTGAAGAAGCCTAGCATTTATACATTTTGAATTTTGGTCGGAAAAGTAGTTTAATATACTAGCTTATCTTTATTTCTTATAGTTCACTACTTATATAAAATCATACAACATGAATTAATACTGAAATGCATTTTACATATGAAGGCTGTTCAATAAAGAATGATCACAATTTTTTTATAACCTACCATTACTCATCCTTATAATTTTGATGGTTCTTCTCAAAATAGTGTGCCCTAAATGCGATGCACTTGTCCCAGCGTTTCTACCAGTCTTTCAAAGATATGCTGGAAACCATTTTTGAGAAATCCTTCAAAATCGCCTCCGCAGCCTTCACCGCTGCTTCTGATGATGGATAATGCCTTCCAGAAAGCGTTTCTTCAAGTTAGGGAATAGAAAAAAATCACATGCGGCTAAATTCGTACTATAGAGAGGCTGAGGGATGCACTTCACGCCGATTTTTGCAAGATATTCAGCAATAACATTGGCAATATGCAGCCGCGCATTATCGTGGTGCAGCATCCAGCCTGCTTCAGGGAAATGTGGTCTTTTGCGACTGACATGGACCTGCAATGTATTCAGGACATCCCTGTAGTATTGTGCAGTTACTGATGTGTGTGCAGGTACAGCATGCTGATAAAACATTCCATGAATATCAAAGAATGAGATGACCATAACTTTTCCAGCAGAAGCAACCACTTTTGCTTTTGGGGGGGGGGGTTGGTGAGGAAGGAGATTTCCACACTGAGCTTTGCTATTTGCTCTCGGGATCAAAATGATGTAGCCAAGTTTCATCAGCAGTGATTACGTTTGAAAGAAACTCCGGATTTCTCTCTAACATCAACTTTAACTGCATGTTACGTCCATTGCAGCGGTAGGCGATACTGAACATGTCTGAACTTGACTGGTTCTCACAGGCGGGAACCAGGAGTACCAACAATGAAACTACTACGGCGTGTTTGTTTCACATTAAGGTAACAGAATATAATAAGATTGAATATTTAAGTGCAAAAAATTATGACCGTAAAAAAATTATAATAATTTTTTATTGAACAGCCCTCGTAAAATCATACAACATGAATTCATACTGAAGAGCACTTTACATACAATTTACGGAACACCCAGGATATATGTGTTATTAGTCATTAGCCAATATGATACTAATGGCAATATAAACTATTGAGAAAAATTAAATTAATTAAACGCTAGTTTGCTTGAGGTTTATTCTTTTGATATTAAAAATTCCTCTGAAGGTATATTGCTTATATGAAATTTGCATTTATTTGCACTTTTTATTTTCAAGTTATTGCGTTCATACATACACTTAATGTACATAGATCATTATATGATGTTTTCATTTTTTACGTCTTCCAACGTTAAGTAATATTGACGATGAACGAAATGGTTGAAATGATGCTCTAATGAGTCCTGGGTCCAACCTCCGACATTCGTCTTGCACGATAAGGAAAAAACTCTGGAACAAAAACTAATACAGATAACTCCCTGACCGATATGTGAACTCGGAACCTCTTGAACGTAAGGTAGACACGCTACTACGCACACTAAAGAGGCAGAAAGCATTCTGTTATTTCAACAGACCTCATAATGTATATTTTACACTACAGCGTCTAATATTAAACTTAAAATGGGTAAGTTCATCGATCAATGATTCTCCATTGTTCTCTCCATCTCTCTTGTCCTTAGTTTTACTTCCTTTTTACTTTTTATTGCAATAAGAAGCGTCAAGAATGTACTCCTAGATGTATAATAAAAGGCAAATATATACTTCCTTGTCTACTCTGCTGCAACTGCGAATAGAAATGGGCTCCCTAAGAATTCCTTTTTACTTGCCACTTTTTCTTTTCTATCGATTCTTTGCCCCTTGCCTTTTGTGGACTCTTCAGTACTTATCAATAAGGCAAGTAAAATGTTACAAAGTCACAAAAGGTCATGTGTTCGACATTTAAATGGCACTTCATACGGAGATCCTGGCCTTATGCTCCAATTTTAAATCACCATGGTGACCTCTGGGTTATATACTACATGGTTTTAAATAAGAGACATTTTCTAATATTAAAAGGGACATATTATAATTAATAAGAAAATTATTTTGCAATATCTCGCAGAGAGTAACCCCCATCTTTCCAGCCCTTGCCCAGCTAGGCTACGCTATTACTAATGTCTATAAATAAAGCCCATACTTACGGGGTTGTAGCTTTTATGCCATGAAAAGTGCTAGTAGTTTGTGCAATTATATTGAAATGTCCTAATCAATACTGTGAAAACTTTCTATGTTCTTGGTTTTATTCCTGGTTTACACAGGTTTTAAGGCGCATTATGAGCTATATGATATACTATTTGGAGGTTTCCTGTCCCTCATTTCCTCTCATTTCATTGCCTTTCAATCTTTAGGAGCTCCAGGGCCAGAGAGGGTGGACGGTGGTGTGCAGCATATATGGTGGGTGTTCTTGGAGGAGAGAATTATTGCTTCACTTTTACCATAACTGTCCGTAAAGTTAATAGAAGGGGCTAGCAGGAATGTTCAAGCTGAAAATGTTATGAACCCAACTGCCTGTACCTACCGCCACCAAATTTAGTCTGCCTTTGTTATAGAAACGTACATTACACTGGCTGGAATTAAAATTACTGGGCTTAGGAATTTAACATAGAAATCAGTTTTTCTCAGATACTCTTCCCTTGTTTACTTTAGAAGAAATTTATGAGAAAAATTTTAAAAAGATATAAAAAGAAATAAAATTCTAACCTCACAAGCTTATGCTGCTAATTTTAAATAACATATAAATGTTTCAAATTTCATTAATTCTTTACATTCCTACTTCTAGACTCTAAATAAGATGGAGAATAGCGTTGGCTAGAGAAAACTTCCCAATCCCTAGCCAGAAACTGAACCTAGGACCACTCACATAGCAGGCAGGTGCTGAGCTACGGAGCTACCTCATCATTAATTTTGTTTCATTATTATAGATCGTGTAGCATATAATTTTGATATGAAAAGCTTATAGGAGCTAGATTACTCAACTACTGCTACAGAAATCTACTAAACTTGTTAATATTGTACAGAATCATTGCTGACAGAAATAATTAGTATAAATGACATTGTGACCTTGAGGATTCATAGAATTACAAGTCCAGTTTCAAGAAATTCCAAAATGCTCTTTATTTCCGTAGAAACACAATTTGGTAAAGCCTTGCAGTAGCATAATTACGTAACATATACAAATACAGCCTTTAATGTCGTCTGCCACACCCGCAAACCAAGAGTTTATTTTCAAATCAGAGCTGCCGGGTCTCATTACGGCTGTCCACTCAACTAAGCGCAGCTTCCTTTTATACGTCCATTCATGGTTCCAGAAGTTTGTGGAATGTTCTGTCACAATCAAGACGATACCAGACGAAAGACGAACCTTTAAATGTGGAGGTTTAGTTTAGGTGCAGAAGATAAATGGACAAGGATGGTATAGATACTGTAGATGTATTTTGGTTGCTTAAAGAGATCCGAGGACAAGTCTTGGCCTCTTATATGTCTCTCCTGGGTCCAGGTCGTATTCCCCAAGTCCTCGGATGAGGCTGTTGAAACTGTTTGGTAATTTTGAGAAGAAAGAGTGGGACGATTGTAGGATGTAGTCAAAATTTTTTGGAAAGGATAGGTCTAGATGGATACTGTGGTTTGGGATATACCATTCGCTGCAACTGCAGTCCGAAGGTAGCGAATTTAAAGGACTTGGAGTTTGGAGAGGTGGGTTTTGACTGCTGCACCCCAGACTTGGCAGGCGCAGGTCATTGCCGGCCTTAATACGTGCTTGTAGAGCAGGAGCTTGTTGCGGAGAGCCATTGGTTATATAGCGGATACAACATGGCCATTCTTTTGTTAACTTTGGGATTTTGTGGCATTTAACTTTAACTGCCAGGTCGCAAACCAAGCATACAACATATTTGCAAATATCTATGCTCTTTGCACAGCAATGTCATGCCGTTTTGACAAAGTTGTTATGGCGGTATCATCGGCAAATAGGTACAGTTAGCAGCCTCTTAGTTTTGGAAGGGTATTTATATACGTTAGGAAAAGCAGGGGCCCAAGGACACTACCTTGTGGTACTCCTGCATTTATGGCAAAGGGCTAGGACAGGATGTCATCCTTCATGACAACAATGGATTGGTTTTGTAGGTAATTATGTATTATGTGTATAAGGTAGGATGGGATATTGTATTGAATGAGGCGATGTATGAGGCCTTCATGACAGAGTCGAAGGATCGGGAAATGTCAAGTAAGAGGGCCGCAACGTGGTGCCGATTGTTAAAGCCTTTAACTACTTCATCCACTAGACGAAGGAGCTGGTGAGTTGTGGAGTGTTGTCTCCGGAAACCAAACTGCTCAGAACGTAGCACCTGATGTTCATCCAGAATGCATTGGAGACGCTGCTGTACCACCTTCTCGAACAGTTTGCTGATAGGCGAAAGAAGGCTGATAGGCCTATGACTGTTAAGATCTCTTGGATCTTTCCCGGGCTTAGGTAGTACGAACCTTCCAGTTAGCTGTCTCTTTATCTGTTTCGGCAAGCTTTTATCTCCGCGCTGTACTATCTGTCTCTTCGTGCACATTGACCGCGCTTGTCGCAACAATGCGATCTCTACAACATTGGATTCCGATTCACTTTCTGGTATCACAATAGACTTTTAATACTTTTATTTGAACTTAACGGAAAGGAAATACTAAAAAAACTGCCCTATGTTAAATCCTTGTGTCCGTGATTTAAATTTCATAATGCAAAATGCCTTTCATAAACCAAACAGTCAGCGAAAAGTTTTTTTCTCTTCGAGCATTCTTATATGGATGAACTACTGCAGGGAATGTAAAACTATGCAGGCCCCATAACGAGAAATAAAATAAACTATACAGTTTTGCGAATGAAGTTAGAATTGCAAATTGAAATTGTCAACTGGATAAAACTGTTTTTCAACACAAACTTCTGTCTTAACTAAAATAAAGTATAATAAAAGTAAGCAAAGTATGTAGTATGTACGTAGTATGTGTGAACGTCATGTGAATGTAATACATCAGTTGTTTTTAAATTTTTTGTTAAATTTGTATTGATAATGAAGATGCAGGCTAAATTAAAACTCGCATTAGATTTGGCTGATGTGGAAGTCACCCAGGAAGTGTGAAGTGAGACCTTCACCCAATCTTGTATTGATCTTGGGGTGAGCCCTTCTCACCTACAATTACAGGGGTGCAAGGAGTTAGCCAAGAAAGAAACACGCTACCAAGCAGAACTAATATTAAGTAAACACATTCTGAAAATTATACAAATTCAGCAACAAACAAAAATTTTACAAACATTAAAATAACTCTTTCAAAATAAAAGAAAGCTCTACTTGCTATTAAAATAAAACATGCGTATTTTATTCAGTGTGTGTTACGTTTGAAGTCACGACCTTTCCTCTCGTCGCTGACAGCATGATGAAGTAAAGGTAAAGCTAGAGCGAATGATAACAAAGGATAGCAGCAAACTGAGGTATAAATACAAGAAGAGGATGCTAGAATGAAGTGAAGGCAAGGAGAGTGAGACATTTTACGTGACGTTCAACTGACCATAGGTTTCGTGGTCACCCTCGTGAAAGCGACGTTCTACTCCGGGAAAGTCCACCGTCAGCATTTTGCCCTTTTGGGAGCAGATACTTCACGGAATACGTTATTACACTGTTAAATAAAACTGAGCTATTTAGCGGAAACTAAACCTGGATTTATTTTAAATTAGAACTCTATATACTAGGATATTTTAGAGGGAAATTCTTTTCATACTATTTATATTCCTTTAAGGAAAACGACACCAAAATCTGAAGAAAAAAGAATCTTCAAAAATCATTTGTTTTTATTTTTTAATTAAAAAAGACAACCTTGTTTATTCCTAATTTGTTTTCATTTGCTACTTTATCTTTAATTGTACTGCAGAATAACTACGAATGATCGATTTTGTTTATTCTTATATATATATATATATATATATATATATATATATATATATATATATATATATATTCATTAGATACGAGGGCTCTTCAATAAAGAATGATCACAATTTTTTTTTCTTTTAACAACGTACCTTTACTCATCCTCATAATTTTGATGCTCGTTTTCAAAATAGTCTCCCCTGCGATGCACTTGTCTCAGCGTTGCTGTCAGTCTTCAAAGACATCCTGGAAACCTCTTTTTGATAGATCCTTCAAAATCGCCTCCGCAGCCTTCTCCAATGCCTCTGATGATAGATAATGCCTCCCACGAAGGCGTTTCTTCAAGTTAGGGAATAGAAAAAATTCACATGGGGCTAAATCCGGACTATAGGGAGGGTGAGGGATGCACTTCAGGTTGATTTTTGCAAGATATTCAGCAACAACATTGGCAATATGCGGCCGCGCCTTATCCTGGTCCAGCATCCAGCCTGCTTCAGGGGAATGTGGCCTTTTGCGCCTCATATGGACTTCTGATGTGTTCAGTACATCCCTGTAGTATTGTCCAGTTACTGGTGTATGTGAAGGTACAACATGCTGATAAACCATTCCATGAATATCAAACAATGAGATGACCATAATTTTCCCAGCAGAAGCAACCACTTTTGCTATTTTGGAGGTTGGTGGTGAAGGAGATTTCCACACTGAGCTTTGCTGTTTGCTCTCAGGATCAAAATGATGTAGCCAAGTTTCATCAGCAGTGATTACGTTTGAAAGAAATTCCGGATCTTCCTCTAACATCAACTTTAACTGCATGTTACCCCCCTTGCAGCAGCAGGCGATACTGAACATGTCTGAACTTGCCTGATTCTCACAGGTAGGAACCAGGAGTACCAACAATGAAACTACTACGCCGTGTTTGTTTCACATTAAGCTAACAGAATATAATTAGGTTGAATTTTAGTGCAAAAGACTATGACCGTAAAAAAATTATGATCATTCTTTATTGAACAGACCCGTATTATAAATATTCCAGACGATGACATTTTGACACACTTAGTTTAAAGTTCAACAAATTCTTGAAAAATAAAGCAAAGAAATCTAGGGTTACTTTTTGTCACACTTAAGTAGATTTTTCTTTTGTTTTAAAGTGAAAAGTTGTAATATGCTATCAATTATTTTTCTGGAAGCATTAGTGCTTAGTTTTCAATAATGGATTTAGAAATATATTTCAACATTTCTGTTACCCGAAGGTTCCATCGAAAAGCTTCCACTTGTTTTAGGAATATCGCTTGTTTCATGTACAATAAACTTTAAAGTGTAATTAAATTCATTATTTTGTAATTTAAATGTTTCAGTGCAGAGATGCTAGCGTGTCTGCCTCTCTTCAAAGAGGTACCGAGTTCGAATCTCGGTCTGGGTGAGATACCTGAATAAGGTATTCTCCAGGGTTTCCTTTATCCTGAATGACGAATGACGAGTAACTCTAAGCTCTATGGACCCTACGCCCATTTTAGGATCATTTCAATGATTTCATGCATCGTCCGACATGACTTAATGTTGGAGTACGTAAATGTTTTTAAAAAGGTTTTATTTTCATTTTAAAATCTTTCATAAGCGCTGGTGATATTTTTTAAATATTTCGTAACGCGTTTCTACGCTTTTTGTGAAATAAAAGTGAATTTTACTACATTTTCATACCAAGAGTTTGAATGTAGTTTCCGTCTCCATGGATTAACTTTTTATAACATGATTTTATTATAAATTTTAGGGAAAACCGCACACTTTAGGGTTTCCGAATTATAGGAAACACTTATACTGTTCACCAAACACCCTTGCAAAAATAGTAAAGCAAAGAAGAAAAAACTAACGTCTAAGATAATATAAAATTTTTATGCCAGTTCATAAATTGAACTGCTAAGATTTCTCTCGTCTATTTTTCTATTACATATTTGCAGCATTTCTTATTGCTGCCTTTGCTCTGGAAATAGGATTTTTATGATTCTACAAATGCCAACTTAGCAGAAGGAAAGAAAGAACTTAGTGTTAGAAATAAAAAAGGGGAGAAATAAATAAAATTAAAGAAAGGAAGGAATATAGGAACGTGACTGCTTTTCTGCTTTTGGAAGAAAAAAAAATTATATATTCGGTTTGATTATTGTATGCAGTAAATAGGACACATATAGTAAGAGTATTTTTACGTCTCCATATACATGTTTTGAAAGAAACCAGTAAAACCTGATCCCGTTGAAATGGTGCAATAAGACGACGCTCATTTAAAATGCATTGTGTCGCATACCATGATAAAATATGTTCAATATAGGTAGTAGCTTGTCCCATGAGGATGGAGTTAGTGCAATGTAGGGCGGGTACAGCTTCGATTTTATTGATTCCAGAATTGATGACATAGACAGGGAGAGAAAAAGTAATGTTCGCATAAAGATTTAGATGTACACGATACTAGCGCTGTTGGAATTCTCTGGACTCGTACAAAAATTGTAGCTCATGCACCAAATCTGTAATTTAGAGGGAACAGGGCATTCGGATGGTAATATATAACTATCGAGTAGGCTTTATATCCAAAGATTAAATTGTAAATTATATTTCAAAGCCTGGTAAAATGTGCAAATTTAATACTTTGTCATTTGATAGTACCCACGAACGTAGAGCATAATACACGGAAATGTGCGATGTTTATGGTTCGCTTAGATATTTTTCTTTATTTAGAGTTAATAGAATCGTCTCATTTCCTCATTACCAGCGTTGGATGGGTCGATCTCCTATTGGTTGAAGTTCAAGTCGGACTCGCACGCCTATAAACAAAGGTTAAACTTACGTATGAGCGAAAGGAAAGAGCACGGATGTATTTCACCTGAGTGGCTGGAAGGCATGCTTCACAACAGGGGTCCACGCAGCCTCTAGATGACCCCGTAACATTGAGGCGTAAGACAATTACAGCGTGGAGTGATAGAATCAGGCATCGGGACGCAGGACTGTACGATTAGAGCTCTTTTTTTTAATTTACGTCTTCCAACGTTAAGCCGTATCGGACGATGAATGGGTGAAATGATGCTCAAATGAGTCCAGGGTCCATGGAGCTTACAGTTACCCGACTTTCGTTCTTCCGGATAAGGAAAACACCGGAACAAAGCTTTATCCAGGTAACTTTATCCCTAACCGAGATTCAAACTCGGGACCTTCTGAACGTGAGACAGACGCGCTACCATCTATGCTACCGAGGCGGGCGAGTAGCACTTCCCTACTTCCTTAACAACATAAACCACTGCAGATTGTATTTGTACGAGTCTATGCCCTTTATAATTCTCTAGCTAGCATCTATAGTACTTCAACAGTTAGATGATATCCATAACAAGACTAAAGTCTCTATTGCAAGGTGACTAGGTGTCAAGGCTTCTCCAAGTTTTCGTTTCTATAAATGGACTAGTGCGGTCAATCTCTGTTGATAGAGTTTTTAGAGTCTTGGGGCAATGACTGAATTTTTGGACTTCTTTTTACCCGCCAAAAGTCGTGGTCCCACTCCAAGAAAAACGAATTGCAAGATTAAATGCCTTAAAAATTATATTAATTATTAAAACTCATAAAAACAATGAATCTTCGGTGATTCGGAAGGACTCGGGTTCAATTCCTGGTCAGCTTTTCCATGTAGTCGAATGCTAGGGTGATTTCTCTTCAACAACAATTTCCAGTCTATCCACTTCACCCTTCATACGATTTAAGGTTGTAGATTGAGGTGAAGGCGACTGGTTTGTTATGGCGGGACGGTTGGGTTTGCACTGGTTAAAAATTGCTCCCTGTTGTCTGACTGCCCCGTTCTTACGTGTTTCCAAATACCATCCGGATCGATCGCCCTTTGGAACTCCCCTTTATCCCTTCTTCACTACGGTACCGTAAGATATAAAGAACCTAGAATTCGCCTATGTGCGGTACTGTAACTCTGATGCCAGGAGGCTACGAAAGATATCACAAATGAGTTTATATTTTGTAATTTTATGTCTTTCTATATATTATATTTTGTAGATAATAATCTAAATATTTTATGTAGATATTTCACCAGAAATACAAAAATAATCCTTTATAAGAAAAAAATTATACGTGTGTATTTCTTGTTGTTGTGTGTGGTGTGAGAGAGGGGGGGAGAGAAAGAGATGCAGTCAGAGAGGGAGGGATAGAGTATATACCATATCCGGTACTATAAAGCTAGGCATGCGAAATTTACATTTGAAGATTTACTCTCATCCTAAACCATCTTTAACATACAAGCTTTTGCAATTTTTTTTTTAAAGTGCTTTATCAATTGTGATTAAAAATAGCATATATTGACATATTTGAAGGGAAATAAAATACATATCTTGAATTTTCGTGAAGGGCTACGAGCGGGATGGCTCAGGCGGTTTCTCTGTGGCCGCATTCGGCAGACCCGGGTTTGATTCCCGTGGCCATCCTATCTGACTCATAGGTTTTTCCGGAGGTTTTTCTGGGTCACTAGGGGTTGCTTAATTACATCCCCTGAATTTCCTGTTCCTCTATTTCACCCCCATTATTATTTCATATCATCTCTCATCTGGTGGTCTCTTTCACGGTAGAAGTGTCGGCGCGAGTTGCGGCGGTGCAGGTGGGATGATATTCTCTGAGGAAGACGCTTTTCCCTCCGGCGGGATGCACTTCGGCTCCGAGCCCGCCTACTGGGCCGATTCAGCTACACGGCTGGCGGGATGCCGGTGTGCAAGCCTGCCTGGAGTATGCTGCTCTGGGGAAGCGGCCTCCTGTCCCCGTACAGACCTCGTGACTATTTCGGGGCCACGGCAGGGGAATGACGATTGCCCCTAAAGGCTCCGCGGGTAGTTTTCTATCTGGTAAAGTGTGGGACCTCGCCCTCTGTACTGTAGCGACACCTTGATGTCGGCCACCCTCTGTCTCTCTCACCTCACCCTCCCTCCCGGGGGTGCATAAGTATCCACTTGGGGCATAGGTACAAAAAAACCAGTCTGGTCGAGGTGCCGAATCCTCTCCGAACAATCCAAACCATCGTGAACGTCTTGTGCTATCCCCAATGTGACAACTTTTGCTATAGAAATAAGACAAAACGTCTCATAAAAGGATTTAATTTCAAGTTTTTCCCCTGGCGTTAGCCATTTTATATTTCATGTTAAAGTCTTCACTTTTCTCAGGTGTATATTAACTAAACGATATGCTGTAAAAAGCTGTCATTTATTTTCATTGTTTTACTTCCAGTGCTTGTTGCCCCAAATAAAGATTTCAATTCCGTTTCCGCATTTTGCGCACTTCAAGCTTCAATTATTTTAATTCAGTTCTAAGTAAATTTATATCCTAATTAATGCAACGAGAACAAAGGAATTCTATTTTCTTTGTTTTTACATAATCGATAGGTGCAGTTTTCCATGTTAAAGGTTGTTTGTGGATATACCATATCAGAAGAAAATCTTTATAAAGTAAACCCGAACTTTTTTCCAGAATTTCTCAACTCCGCCAAGGAATGATTTTTTGACCGTCATTAAAGTGATAAAGTATTTGCTCATACATTGATTATTCAACGAATTTGATACTTCGCGATGGAGCATGTATGCAATAAAGATAAAGCTACTCAAGAAATACAAACTTTTGAAATTTTACAAATTTGTTTCCTTAAATTAAGAAGTGATATTTAAAATGTGATATGTATATATATTATAACCATTTCTATAGTATTATATAATATTTAAAATGCTTTTTTTTTCATTTGCGGAATAGCCTTGATAAATCAGATTGTAGTTCGCGCAGGGAAGAAGTTCCTTTGAAGATATTACGTAAAGAGAAGTCATCATTAAAAGAGAATAAAGTGTGGTATCCTAAATACGGTTGAGTGATGAGAAGTATAACAATTTAACCAACTTTCGGGTGGCAGTAAATCGTTAACTAGAAATCCGTGCTCACGCAGAGGGAAATAAAAGCTTCCTGTCTACCTTCATTATCCCTTGATCCTCCTGACAAAGAGCCATTAGAACGTTCCTACAAAGAAGCCATTTCCACCAAACCAAGCTCTCTTCATTTCATCAGGACCTTCTAGATATTATTATAATGAAGGTGACTTGCACCCTTCTTCCGATTGGTTTGTGCTCATTATTGTTGAAAGTTGTGCTAAGAGAGCATTGTTAATGACGTTCCGTAAAGTCAAGTGCAGACATTCAGTTCAGCTGTCACCCAAATTCAGCACGCCTCTGTATTAACCAGGGTAATCCTAATTGGATTCGTAAATAACGTCCTAATGACAACATTTCAGGTGTGCACGTTTAATGGTATTTAGTGGACATTTTAAATAATAATTTTTAAAAACTATCAGAACTTTCCAGTATAGACTTACACGATCGATTCTCAATGAGTAATCCTATTACACTTTATATCGATTTCAAACATATTACACTTTTGAATATTCGCTTACGGTTTGTTTAGCACTTGCATTTGTTTTCTCGACATTCATATAATACTAATAAATCAATAGATCGTTTCGTTATATAGGATGTATTATTTAAACTTGTCAATGATTTCAAATCTAACTACGTTAGTCAAACCCAACATTGTATACGCTCACTTAAGCTTTAATTTTCAAAGCACTATACAGAGTGTCCAGTTTATAAGTACATTTAATATTAACAATTTTTTACAACTTTAGTTTTACACGCTAAATAATTATAAAAAGAACTAAAGTTGTCCCCTAATATCATTAGATGCCATTTTTTTTTTCTTACGAACTGAGATTTTTGTTTTCCAAAGTAGCAGATTATTTGTCTTAGCAAACAGGTTAACTTGGTCCACCGAGAGTGCAAACTTTTCACGTTCACCAGCTTTTACAGCCTCCCCTCCCCTCTGTTTCTTCATTTTCGTTATATGAGATGTTAAGCGTCCATGTACTTACTGCTTTCATGTATAACTATCTGTGGAATCAAAGTAAAGACACAAAGGTTTAAATCTTCACCAGAGTGTTACATAAACACTACTAGACCCTTCTGAACAATAATTCTCCCTCTATCTATGCTATGCAGCATTTCCATAACGTTACAAACTGTTATAGGGAAGTTGAGGAAGTCGCATATTCCGCAGCTATTTCATATTACTGCATGTGAATGATCAAGGTATACTTAATCTATTATTAAGAATAGCAGTAATATGCTTAATTATAACTTTACGGTATATAGGGAAGGATTTCCATAAAAAATCATCCATATTATCGTAAAATAATTAGTTAAAAATGTGAGACAAGTAAACGAAATTAATTAAATCATATTCCATGTAAAATCTCCCTGTACAGCGTTCATAATCCCAGTATTTAAAAATAAGTTTAATCTATTCAGAATTAAATAAGGCGCATTAAAATATCAATATTTGAAAGCCGGTATCTTCAACGACAAACATAGGCATAACACATTAGATAACAGCAGTAATTCTAATGGTATCTGATTAACCATCTTTTGGCCACCTCCCAGGATTCTATTATTGGTTCTTCAACGTTTCTAGTGGCTACACAAAATTTAATTAAAAAATACCAAATGATTTAATTCATGTAACAGTAAATGTGACAGCCACTAGGTTTTTGCAATTGAAAACCTTCTTTATTCTTCTTTATATTGAAATAAACGATTTAAAAAGTATATTCGGTGCATACTTCGTTATATTACCAAGGTTACACAGGAGATGGAAGCAAGAGTAAGATATTTAAATTGTGCCTGACTTTCAAACATCATGATTTATCATGAGTTTACAAGAAACAACTGATGGTGTCAATACTCCAGAAAAGTACGAGAGAATTGCATAATTCAAACCAATAAGCTTACGAGTATCTCAGAAATACTGGTTACAAAACTCATCATAATCATCTTCCTGCATGCTTTAGGCATTACTGCCTGTTGCAGTCTACATAATTTATTTTATTGTTTCCACGTTTTTCTTGGTCTTCCTATGCTCCTCTTTCCTAATGGTCTATGGTTCATAAAATAGAGTTGTAATCTTTCTTTCAGCTGTTTTGTACATGGGTTTATCCATTTACCTCTATATTCTTGTACTCAGGTCATTCAGGTCGAATATCTCTAGTATTCACGTATATCTTCATTTCATTTGTGGTCGATTTCTCTATATCCCGCAATGTTTCTTAGAAATTTAATTTCATTTGTCTGAAGTTTTCTTTTATCTTTTTCAGTTATGGGCCATACTTCGCTGCCATATAGTATCGTATTTTAGGTACTGACATACTTCGTAATATTTTAGAATGGCATCTTTACTTGCTTTATTTTTAGACTTCTTTTTATTTTTCCATTTATATAGTTGAATGTTTCTGACTTTTTAATTATGTCTGCTTCTTTCTTGTATGACATGTAATAACCTAAGTATTTGAACTCATCTCCCTACTCTATATTATTATTTTCTAATACAATTTGGATCTAATGCCTCTCTTTATCTTTAAAAGCCATCGCTTTACTTTTATTTGGGGATATAGTCATAGTAAGCTCATTTAAAAGTTTGTTTAGCTCGTGTATTGCCTTCTGAAGATTGTTTTCTGAGTTAGGGATATATCCTGTTATTCTGCGACTGTAAGAGATATTACAAAGTTCTTTACATTAATATTTATTGTATATATTCCTATCGTAGTAATCCATTGTCTCGTAATTGTGTCTATATAAATTTTAAAAAGTAGCGGAGACATACTGCATCCTTGTCTTAAGCCTAGATTTATTTTCTCTATTTTGTGGTGTTGTGCTCCATGTATTTGTATATTTGTGTTCTTATAGATATGTTTTATGGTTTCTATAGGTGGAGTGGAATACCTCTTTCTTCCAAAATTTTCCATAATATTTGTCTCTTAATCGTATCAAAAGCCTTAATATAATCTATGAATAAAAGCTGCGTTTCTCAAACATCTATTTGTGGAAACATGCGATTCGATAAAAATATTATTTTAAATAAATTGTGGTTTTAAAGAATTTTATCTTACTTGTGCTATAG